>LR736890.1:1632204-1663277 GCA_902654985.2 Oryctes borbonicus
TCTTGACAAAAATATGTCAGATAAAGTTATAAAATAAAGAGAAGACAATAGCTTAAATGTCGCGATGGTGTAGGCAGAACGGATTGATTTTAAACAAGAAGGAGACTGTTATAATTTATTTCATAAGAAATGTTCTCTGTCATGTGATGGTTCGTTCGTAGCGTCCACTACGGTCCTAGGAGTTGTTATAGGTGAAAACCTAACATTTGAGGGTCACATCGAAAATGTTGCCAAAAGACTAAACTCCGTATATTTCACCATCTTGGAATTGGAATCAAGTCTAGACATTGACGGTCTGCTTACTATGTATTGTGCTTTTGTTTACTTGATAATGTCCCATAACGTAATAATATATGGGAACCGGCAGAAGATATTTACAACGCAGAAATGCAATATGCGAATAAAGATTATTATTATTAAGCTGCGTACGCAACTGGGTGCTTGTAGTAATCTCAAAAACAAAATAGCGACGTTGCAGGGACGTAATTAGTACGCAATAATATCTCGAACTGAAATTACTCAATATAATTGTTATCATCGTTGTTATTCTTTTAGCTTTATTCTTTAAATGCAACAAAATAAACACGCCCTTCCATTACTTCAGCGCCAAATGCACACGCAAAATAAGTAATTTAATTTAGTGGTTGGCGTGTGTTTATATAACTGTACACCATTTACCTGCCTTGCCATTCGCCCGGGCAACGTACACCGGCGAAGCAATTATATCGGACACCTATGAAACATCTTAACGACTCAGCTATTTCTCACTACTAGACAGACGGGTTGCTGACGCTACCACCCACTTCATCAACCGTGTTACTCGTTTAGCCTCTCCTCTCGCCTCTTCCTCCACCTTTAACAACGGAGCCCGTCCATGAATAAAAAGAGAAGAAACAGCGGCAGGCATACAGATAGTCGCCGCTCACCGATTTCGTCCTAATGCTTGAAGACCGCTGGCGCGACTGTTAACCCCAAAATTTACTTCCAAGGCGCTTTCAAGATCGTAGAATGATGGTCAGGGCCGTATTTTGTATGCTTAATATTCTCATCCTAACAAAAAACTTTGAACAGCAGTGCCAGTCACGTGTAAAAGAAATGTCAATACTTATACCCATAAAATCTTATTTTTATTATCTAAAAATATGTGTTTGTACATCAGTGCTTATAATACTTAAATCAAATTTCAGAAGAACTAGATGATTGTACATATTAAATGGATGTACAATCAATAGCCAACACCCTATTCTATGAATTAACCTTAATACGAAGCTTGTATTTTATCTATTGCGAAATAATAATAGAATGTTCACTGCATAAAACCTTTTTATTGGTTTTCAAAAAGTTCTCGGTGATGGTCGCCACATTTTTACATGCGCTGGAAACTCTCATAGCCTTTTTTCCATAACGAATCAGGTATTTTCGAAATGGGCATTAAAGGCGCCAAAAATCGTTATTTATACAGCTTATTCTTCATGTGTGGAAACCAAAAGAAATCGTGTGGGGCCAAATCAGTATTTCACAGCGGATAACCTATCAATTCGAAGTTTTGCATGTCAGTTGTTTGCGCCAATGTGGGGAAGCTCGCATTGTCATGGCGGAAAATGATCGGACGACAAGCGTCTTTCTCCTCAAACTTCTGCCAAACAAATGGTTGTATACCGTTCGGAATCGACTGTACTACCATCCTCCAAAACCACGATCTTCAAAGTGCTTCTTGTGTAAACGACCTTGGTTGGGTTTAAATCATCTTAAAGGACCGACACAGTCGACTGCTGGTTATTTTTGGGTCTATCCGCATTTATCCAAAAATCACCACGTATGGGTAAAGCAATCGACACAAAGCTTCCATTGCCCGATCCTTAATTTATGAAGGGTCTAACATGCCCACAACTTTTTTACAGTTAAATGTTTATGCAATGTCGAAGGTATGCTAGTCATACTAATGTGTAGGTTTACCTGGAATTCAAACTAACTTTATACACCCAACAATCCGGAAATTTTAAAACAATAGTTATCATTTCATCTGTGCCCATAGACCATAGGTCTTAAGGTACTCACCTTCAACATTCATCAAATTTGGAGTCAAGAAAACTACTTTCTTCCATTTACATCATAACTACGGAAAAATTTACTCTGAGAGTTGCGAGCCCGCGCTTTGAATAAGGTCACCCAAGAGTGCTAGCCCAGCGCGTTAGTCACTGCCCCTGTATATCGCATAATGTGATAATTGCTTGCTCTTCAACTGCATCTGATAATCTTCGAAACCACATTCTTCTCTTCGAGAAATTTTCTTCGCTAACTTTACCTATAACCAAATTATTCTTACACTCGCAAATTAGCAACTGCACAGTGTTTACCTATCATTTTGATGAATTAACACATTAACTAGCATTTACAAAAACAGCAAATACAAAAGCTAAATTGAAGATAATGAAAACATTTAGACGAGAAAAAAGGAAAGAAGCCGATCAAAACAACGACACTCGATGCCATGTGGAACGCAGCTGACGTCACGCAGTCACGTGATTCTGATTACCTTGCCAGATAGCAATTGAGAAATCATTTTACGTTTACCATTCTTGCCTTAATCTACTTTCCCGAGAGCACAGTTCAGCGTAAATACTACCAATACTGACCAATAATGACGGGAATTTTTAATTTTAAATTTAAATGTTGCATGTAAGTATTGGTTTTGTCACAACTTCTTAAAATCATCAAATCAGCTATTACCAACTACAAATAGCCACAAACTGAATAAATATCTAGTTGCTTTACTTAATTGGAATTCCAATAATACCCAATTTAATTAGACATTATCCGAAACATCTCCACCGCCATCTATTAACATGAGCATGCATGGCGCCTAATTACTAGCAACAGCACCTCCTTTTCTCCGTCTTCGTGAGCCACCGGCGGTACACCGTCGTTGTGACAACTTCATCTGCTTCGTTTCATAAACGCCATCGCATATATACTTTAAATAATTCACCAACGACTAAGTGGACTTTTAACTAAACATATCGCTCGGCAACCTACCTACCTGGCGGGCAGGACGCATGCATGGATATGTATGTGTACACATGCGCCGGAGCACCGCTCGGGGAGGTTCAACGGCATACAAAGGAAGGCAAAGAGCATTCAGGTTTTCGGAATCGGTCGACATGTTTTATTTATTTTTAGTAGACTCACCACACAGGTAACACAATTTGTGCGAGAGGTGCGTCTCCGCGACCCATCGAGCCCAAAACGAACCGGCAGTTCTGAGACAAGACTGCTACCACCAGCCCGATGGAAAGGAGAATTTTTCGCCGCCTTATTGCGAAAATTCTATTTTCGGGCTCGTATTTAGTGGATCGTTTCTGAAATTGTAATCAAATAGACAAATGAAAAAACATAACATACGTTTTCTGAGACATATTAATTAAAAATGCCCACACCCTGCGGTACTAGAACATTGACGCCGTTAAAACTGAGTATATGTTTCGAAAGTAAAGTTGTCATCTTCAGCAGTAATCCTAAACTAAAGAACTAAGCTAAGAAGTGTGATTATGTTGAGCGTTAATTTATACCCTTATGAAAAATGTTGGAATTTAACGATCCTGAATCCACATTAATTAAATTTTTTTTTTGTAAATTTGCTTTCATTCATAACAAACTAATTATATATTCTGGTTTACGTTATTTAATCAATTTTATTATCTAACTTATGGTTCTTTTTAAACATATTTAGACCGACATTAAATTTGGCAACTCGTGGGAACACAAACATTCGGCTATTAACTTGTTGATAATCGTTGGCTCAATTTCAATTAAAGACAGGTATTAAAGTAAGCTCACAGAAATCAAAAATTGCCGGCTTAAACGGATTCTCAAGAGATGTACGAGAAGAAAATGAACATTTTTCGTCTTTTGTTTAAATTCCGAACGTCATTTGTCACAGATCCATGTTCTCTTAGGGTTAAAAACTTAGCAACTTTAAAGCTACCTTCTATCTCCAATAATAAGCGAGATTTCTCTGGTGAGGGTCGAAAATAGCTCTTATATATAGCCACTAAACGTTGTCAAATTGTTAATAAAACAAAACCCATTAGTCATCAAAGAAACATATATTACCAAATGACTTGACAACAGGACAAATATAATCCGTATGAACTAATAAGAAATTGATGCTTCATAAGACCTATACAGGCTAAACGTTTTTATATTCATGGCATGAAGAAAAAAGATTAGAGCAGTAATAAAAAATTATTTTTCAATGTAGGCCCCTTGCTTTTGGATGCAAGTATTACATCGTTTGAACAACATTTATAATCCATTATAAAATAATTCCTTTGGTTTGCCTGCAAACTACCTTTCAACAGCATCTGTAAGTTCATTGTCGTAAGTTTTGTTCCCCTTTGTTTTTTTTTTTGAGATTTGCAAACAAAAAAAATAGTAACAAAGGGACTATAAAGTGGATGATCAATTTCTACGAAGCTACATTCAACAACAGCAACTTTTGAAAATCTTAACTTGTGGACTGCATTGTCATAAAGCAACAGGGCACCTTGGGTTAATTTTCCGCACCTTTTCACTTTAACAGAATTTTTGAAGCGATTAATCTTGTATAATACTCTCCTGTTACCATACTACTCTTACTTAGATAATCATCATTAAAAATCCTTGATAATCCCAAAAAATAGTTGCCATTGTTTTTCCTGCAGAAGATAAGGCTTTAAACTTCTTGCGAGGGCTTGAAGCCCTTAATTTTCCACTGCATTGACTCTTGTTTTGACTCGAAAAATTATTTACATCTCCATCCGTACAAGCATTTGAAACGGCGAAAGCATTTCGTAGAACCCGTCTTGTACTAACTTTTGTAATTACAAAGTACTCGTGTAGAATTCTGAAAACCGTGATTCCTGAAACTCGCTAATTCTCGCTTCTTTAATTGGTCTTTTTAATAATATCGGAAGTGATCACGTCAACAGGCCGACGTAGATGGGGATAATCATCCAATGATTCTCGACCATGTTTAAATAATTTTGATCATTCGCCAATAGCCGACTTTGAAAGACAATCATCCCCGTACACAGTCAACATTTACGCAAAATTTTTGGGGATTTTCCTTGTTTCGTTAAGAATTTTATAACCTCGGTATTCGAGTTTGTTCGTTTCGATATGTGACAACACAAACTGACAAACATGCTATCAAAACATATATGAGAATATAATGCAAAATTAGATTAAAATTGAAAACTGTCTAGTCTGGACATATAAAAACACCCCCTCGTATATTAAATATACACCTTGTCAGTAGCAAGCGGTAAGGGTTTAATATAAACACCCTCTAAAGTGAAAAATTCTGAATACACTTAAGGCAGACGTCTACGAACTGCAGCAGTATAAACGGTATCCAGAGGAATTGTTAAAGAAAAACAATAACATTTGAAATAAAAGTTTTACTAAAAATAAATAGAAAAATAAGTACACAACTAAAACGAAAAGTATGTCATGCTTTTACGATTACGAGAACCATTTTTCTTTAACTTATTGCAGATACAAGTTACTTATATATATGGCTATCGTAATTATAATAACAAAAGTTGGTATGAATGAAATTCGATACACTATAGACAGATAATATTACAATCATAGCCTTCACATTCGTATTTGAAATCGACCAGCTTTTGTTATGTACTTAACACCCTTGAACGGTTTATATTTTTCACCGTACATATCGAGCCTATTCACTTTCAGTCCGCTGACCGCTAATTGGTTGATCGTAAAGTGCACGTTAATCGAGGGATTGATCTCGGCAGTATTGGCACCACTCGCTATAGATACCGATCCTCTGATATTCGGTAATTTAGCAACATCTATACGGCCGATATCCCAATGTAATACTTTGGATACTGGATCATAATTGTACTTCCCCTGATTAGCTGTTAGAACGCAATTTAATATACATTTGGGCATCATGATTTCAAGTTTTACTCCTAAAATAAAGAAAAACAATTCGTGGTTATACGTTTTAGATTTAATTGGGGCTTATTCACCTTCTACGGATCTTCCTAATGTTTGTTTTGGTCCCACCGTGATGTCTAATCTACCTTGTTCGCCAGATTTAATTGATAGATTGTGTCTTACATAAATAGGTATTGCGACAACACTTTGACTACTTATATGATATGAAATTAACCTAAAGTTACCATCTGGAGGTATGAATGATAAAATCTTTTCTGCCTGGAACATTTTTACCATATTCCAGAAACAAGTAACATGTAGCCTACATAATGGATTTCACTATCTATTACTGTCTTAATATGGCACCAAAATTTTAATTTTTGCGTGATAGACTGCTCCGGACCGACAATTTCTCCGCAGTCTAGCAATACTTGCAAAACGCAGTAATAACCAAATAATACATAGCAAAATCCCGTATATGTTACTACACTCAAAAATATTATAAATAATTCTGAGAACTTACTTCCCATCTCTTAAATCTTACACATGGGTGAAAACTGACATCATCGAATAATCTGGGGTTCATGAAAGATAGTGTAAGATCTGGCATTCCGCTCAGTTTAATGCAGCAATCGATCTAATTAAAGAAATTTTGTAAGGTAAACCTAATATTGGAAAGGAATGGCTTACATATCCCTGTATTTCAGCGAAAACTGTAGCACCTGCTTTATCAATTATTGCATCGACCTCTTCTACGACATCGAAATAGGCCTCATTATTAGTGTATTTAACACCCGTGCGTCGCCATGGTATGTTAGATAACTGCCCGCTCGGTAATGTACCACTCACGCTAAATAAGAATAAATCAAATATTATTTCTCAGAAAGATGCAATACAGAGATACCTAGCTAATGAATCAGTAAGTGAACTAATGGGAGACTTAACTTTTTCAAGGCTTGAAGTAAATGAGACTAAATAACATTACTATTACATACATTTGAAGTTCTACAATTAATACCAAAAAAACGATAAATAATTCAAATTAAGATGTGGGACTGTTAGTCGCCACCAGTTCGCCATTAGGCTAATTCGCCATCACTCGAATCGTAAAAATAAATATGTACTTATTTGCACGTCTGAAATAATTATCGATCAACCCTTGTAAACGCCTTAATTCGTTCAGTGAATATATTAGGAATATTCACGATCTTTCTGGTTTTAACCACAGTACCTATTATATACGAGGATAGTTCAAGAAGTCCTTAGAAAATCTAAGAGATGACGCTCGTAATATCGAAATGGTTTGTTTTTAGTTAGAATCATTGGTCACTAGACACACAGTTTGATTTTTATTGTCGATTTAAGCAGAGAATTTTTGTTTATGTAGAAAAATGGAAAAAAGGGAGTTTCGAGCGGTGGTTAAACACTTATATTTAAAAGGCTTAACACCGGAAAAGAACAAAGCTGAGTTGAATGAAGTTCATAGCACATCTGCTCCTGTGTTAGCAATTGTTTACAATTGGGTAAGTGAGTTTAAACGTGGCCGTACATCCACGAAAGATGAACATCATTCTGGACGTCCAGTGGAAATGACTATCCCCTAAATGATTGACAAAATCCACAATATCAACTAATCAAAGTACGAGCAATAGTTGAGGTCACAGGCGTATCGCAAGGTACAGTATTTTCAGTTTAGCACGAAAAATTAGGTGTGAAAAAAATCGCGCCAAGATGAGTGCCTTCTTTTCTTTCAGTGGAGAATAAACACAATCGAGTAGTCGACTCTGAGGCTGTTTTGATGATTTTTCGTCGCAATCCTGACGAGTTTCTCCGTCGATGCATAACTATGGACAAAACATGGATACACTACTGGGTTTTTGAAGGGGAGCGGGCTCTGAGGACGGTGAAATCGGCTGGCAAAGTGATGGCTTCGATTTTTTAGGATGCACACGAAATCATCTACACCGATTACTTGGAAATAGGACAAACAATAACTGGAAAGTATTATACATCGTTATTGGACGGGTTGAGCGAAGAAATCGAAAAAAAAGGTCTTCATTTGAAAAGAAAAAGATCCTTTTCCATCAAGACAATGTATGGGTGCATACTTGCGCAATTTCGATGGCCGTATTCACCAGATTTGGCACCGTGACTTCTTTCTATCTTCAAATTTGAAGAAATGGTTGGGCGGACAACAGTTCACGTCAAACGAGGAAGTCATCGCCCAAATAGATGCTTATTTTGAGGACTTTCCGAATAAAGTTAAATCAGAGATTATGTTGAAAAATAAATAAAAATCTACAGAAAAAAGTTTGTTTCTCTATCTTTTTCTAAAGACTTACTGAATGACCCTCGTTTTGACCTTGTTTTATTTAAAAAATGTAAAAACCAAGGTTCAAATTATTATCGATTGTAGAATTGTTACACTGGCAACACTGCAGCCGTATGTAATTCAATAGGGAACCATCTAGTTGGGAGAAGCAATTGTAATCATAATTGTATACATACTTTGATTTTCCTGTTACAGTATTAGCAATAGTTCTTAAGATGTTAGGAGGCTTAATCAATTCTTTGAGTATATTACTTTCAGTTGCTAAAGGATACCCATTATCCAACATTTCATCTAAAAGCTACAAGTACGTTTCCAGAAAGAAAAAATAACAATTACCAATTTAAAGCCTTAC
Organism: Oryctes borbonicus; assembly: GCA_902654985.2. Taxonomy (NCBI): domain Eukaryota; kingdom Metazoa; phylum Arthropoda; class Insecta; order Coleoptera; family Scarabaeidae; genus Oryctes; species Oryctes borbonicus. The sequence goes on from LR736890.1 coordinate 1,640,835, forward strand.
CTCATATACAACTACATAGTTCTCCTTAATTATTGTTTCTGTGCAATCAGAGAAGTAATCCTAAAATGAATTTATTTCATTTAACACATTGTTTCGAAATGAAAGGAAGAATCGGTACTTACCTGAAAAATATCGACCACACGATGCAAAAATTCAATCACAAAGAGCGGAGATATTTCTTGCATACAAACTGCCACAAAACTAACACCACCTCTTTGTATACTTAAAAGGTAATGATGCGGTGTTGCAATTACTGGTGGTACATCATACGGGTTAGCTCTTTGGGCTTCCAAGTAATAATCACAGACAGATCGAGATACAACACTTCTCCAATGTTTTTCAAGGAATACATCTCTGTAGAAGGCTTACTAATGTGTCTTTTAAGCTACTTAATTTGGGGTGATACTTACCCTGAGGAGTTGATTATAAATAAACTATGTATCATTTTGCAATACTAATTTATTTACATTTATTGTAGTGTACGTTATGACCAACTATTAATAATCAATTCACTTCATATTAACATTTAAATATTTGTTTTTTTTTTACACAAACATACTTTTAGATTGAATAAAACACGTAGGCATTTTATGTTGGTACTACTGTAAGAAAACGAGGATAAATTTAAAATATAAAATGAATTGCTTTATCATATTCTCGTCTCATAAACAATTCCTTTTTTTTACTTTCATATCAAGATGCGTCATCTGGGATTATTGCCTTCGTTAAATTTAAAATTATGAATCTGAGTAATTAAATAACTACGGTATATATATATATGCATATATAGCATATTGTTCGTCATAAAAATATGGAACCTTTGCAGTCATTATTGTTATGAAATTTTACAAATTAAATTACATTGTACATACATTAAATTTTAAAAATATTTCTGAAGCATCAGGAAATATTGCATCATAGATCTTTTACATTTACACAGTTGTATTACCGATTAATGATGTCTGTCAAAAATTGGTTTTAAGGTTATATTCGAAAATGTCTTTAGTTAAAAGGGGAAAATTAGCACAACTCTGTTTAAGGAATCATGCCATATTATACACAGCAATAAGAAACCGTAATTATACTTAAGTCAAAAAAATAATAATTTACTCAATTCGAGTACTAAGGTGTTAACAAGGTTATGTAATTCTCTTACAGACTGGAATAAAGATTACAAACCTCTACCGTATCCAAAAACACAAGAAGAGCGGGAAGCAGCGGCAGCTAAATACGGTCTAACAACTGCGGAATATGAAGTGTATCCTGATGATGGTCTAGGAAGGGGAGACTACCCTAAATTACCAGACATTTCCGGTGAAGCAAAAGATTCACACTATCCATGGGACTTCCCAGAATTGAAGAGGAATTTTGGTGAACCTGTATGTTCTAGCAACATTTACACATTCGTTATCTAAGGATATATACTTATAGATTCATGCTGATGTCGATTTGATGGGTGAAGATCGGTACGATGTCACTAAAAAGCATCAGATACCTGGTTGGATGCAATGGACGCAATTTTTAGGGGTAGTGTTTGGAACATTCGCTCTTTACTTCTACCTTGAAAGATCTAAAATGTTTGTGGGACAATTGCCTAAGCAATATCCATATAAAGGACAAAATCATTACACATTTGATACAGATGAATAAGAGATAATTAGTAAGTGTTAAATATTCTAATGGATTTAAAATAAATTATTAATGGATACCAAAGCTTTTTTTTTAATAAATAGTATGATCTGCCTATTAATGTTAATTGGTACATCTTCTACTTGTTGAATTCGCATTGGAATTTTATATACAGGAAATTGTAATAGATTCTGTGCAGATAAACTTTCAATTAAACTATGTTTTTCAAAAGGCCTTTGATTTATTTACGTTTTTAGTCAGGCATAATATGTTAAATTGTTTAGTAGAAAAGCTGCCTAAGTATGTATACTCAAAATCACTTGACTGTATACCCATATTTAATTAACAAATTCTTATTTAATACCAATGTTAGTCACCATCGTATTCAAAAAATATTCTATAAATGACGTAAGTTGTAAGTGAAGCAATCGACTCCACGCTTCAGATTTTATCTAGAAACGTAAATTTTAAGCTTTCGTTGGTGGTAGAAGAATGATAAGATTATTTTGAAGTTGATAATTAGAAACTCGCCCTTTAAATTTGGAGTAAATTTCTATAAATATTTGTTGGTATCAGTTTTTGTGTTTCCCTAAAAGTATCTTTTTGGGCGAACAAAATAATTTTATTCTATTCAGATTCTATTCGAGCTTGTGTCACATTCTATTTGGATTCGATTTGTATTCTATTAGAATAGAATGATAATAAAATCCGAATAGTATGACACTAGAATCTGTTTTGAATGCGAATAGAATTATTACAAAATTGTATTATCCTAAGTACTGTAGAAACAATCATGAGCATAGCCAGAATTTGGTCAAGGGGGGGAGCAATTAGAGTTGAAATTTTACAGATTTTTGTATCACCGGAGGAGAGGGTTGTAAGAATTGAAAAGTGAAATTATTTCAGAGATTTAGGGGGATAGAGGCATGGCCCCTCCCTACCGCCATCTGGCTACGCCCATGGGAACAGCTTCAAACCGATATCTTTTTAATAACCAGCAAATCCAAATCTATAAAATATGTTGTACTTAAAATAGATATTTTACATTTCTACAACCAAAGAAGAAAAAATATTAAAGTGTAGTCTTATTTGATGAGTGAAAAGCGCCGCGTTATATTTCCAATTTCGCATGTCTTGGGACGTATGTGCAATGTATTCGTTTTGATCTTATTTCAACTTGTATTTCGTAAAAAAATCGTCAGAGTGCTTAACAAACACATCATATTCTTTGCACAAAAAAATGTTCATAAATAACGTTTCGTGTAGACAGATCCGGGAAATTAAGCAATTTCAAATTACAAATATTCCACGACAAAAAAAAAGTCTTGAGAAACCCAGACATAACTTATCTTAGTGTTTGTTATGGATATTGTAAACAACTGGAAGACAAGATACAGAAACAATGAACGGACTAACAAAATAAAATTATACATTTTTGTAGTGTTTTATTAAATTATGTTTATTATATATTGCGAAAGGTTTTATTTAAAATATATAAAACGTTAATTATAGAAAGGATTTAAGTGGATTGATGAATGGTCAAAATAGTAAAACGAAGAATTACATCAAAACCATAGAAAATGAGTTACGCTATAAATAAACAATTAAATTATAATAGATAGAACAACAAAATACATTTGTAATTAGATGCATTCATGAAGTTCAAGCACGGCTAGCGCTGAGCTATGCTGAATAGAGCGGTGTACTAGACGCTACCGCTAGCTGCTAGCGGACACCATATTTCCTAGCGAAAATAAATTTCGCTCGATAACTTACCCAAGGGTCAACATTCAAATATGGATTCATAAATACATGCGAACTATGTTTAAAAGAAAGCAAAGCTGTTTTTGTTTATTCTCTTTCGGTTAGGAACATAAATTGCAGTGGCGGTGGGCCAGGATATAAACGATAAAGCGCGGACGACGATTTGATTCCGTCGTGTATTTCCGTTACATGGTGCAATGTACACAATACATATGGGACATACACGAGATAATCTCTCTGTCCGTGCCCTCCTGTTTACGTCAATTAAGAGATATAAACAAAGTTTCGCATTTTTAAAGCTGGTTATGGATTTTAATACGAATAAATGGCAGACATGCATTTTCATGTATAATCGGAACAATTGTAATTTGCCTGGACGGTTTTATGGCGAATTAACTTACCTCTTCGTGAGAGAGGTTCTTTTAAACGGTATACTTTAGATTGCGAAGAATCCTAAAAGCAGTAGGTGCTTCGTATTGTACGGGATGAAGCTGAATAGCCACTTTACCGGTACACATACAGCGAGTATAGGGTCTTAGTTAAGCTGATTTTCGACCACGAATACTATTTTGTAACTAGTTATTAGTACAACAGTGTATCGATTTAATTTCGAATTAGTTGTGCTTTTTATGGACGAAGCAAACTATTATAGAAACGTAGTTAGTAATTTACTCAATGACCATCAATGGGGTGAAGAAAGTCCTCACGCAACTAGACAATCAAGACACCAACAAACTTTTTCATTCAACATTTGGGTTGGCATTGTCGATTATTTAATAGATCCAATATTTCTGTGTTCGTGACTTGTGGCTCATGCCTGACGATGCTCCAGCACATTTCAGCCCTGTTGCTATGGAGTACTTAAATAATAGTTTTCCGCACTCTCCAGAATGCAATCCGGTAATATTTTTTATGGGATCACCTAAAAAAATCCTGTTTACTCTACGCCAATTCTTACCTTAGATCTCCGCAACCGAATACAACATAGTTCTCGTGTAGTCCGGAATACCCCCGGCATTCTTGAGCTAGTTCAAGAATCAATGAACATTTCTAGCAATTGTTCTATCGTCTAATCGTAGTACATTCAATGGCATGTGCCAATAGCAAATCGTATACATCACGTCGGTAAAGTTTGGCCAGGCAATTCAGATGCATCCTGTATAAAGCCGCTGTCGAACCTATCAACCAAGTAACCAACGATCAGAAAGAGTAATTCTGTCAATGTCAGCAATTGTTTGAATGCAGCCTTTTTATTGAAGAATGCTAACGAATTTAATAAATAAATAATTTTGCCTATTTGATAGTACCTACCTCATACAAAAACACACGATCTTTAATCATTTTATGGAGTCATTGGTGTTAGTGTCACTTGTAATACTTCTACCAAAAAATCAAATTATATTCAACAATTAAAACATACACAAATAAATAAAATATATAAAAACGTAGTTTATTATAAACAAAAAAATATATGTACATAATTACAATAACTTTCAAATTACATAAGCTTTCGTTAAAAAACATTTTCGAAAAATAATTGTTCTAAATTACCTAGTAATACTCTTTACATTTAAGACTAGTTTGTACGAGGTGTACAATACACAACAAATAAGTTATTGCAATGAAATTAAAAACGAAAAAAAAATAGGAAATGAAACAGAAACAAAAAAAGAGAAAAGAATTAATAATAAATTAAAATTATATAATCTATTACATAAATATACTTTACGATAAGTAAAACAAAAGAAAGCCTTTAGTGTAGTGTTTCTTTGTTGTCGAAGTACATGACTTCTGTCTTGGAAAGGAAAATAAACTATGAAATTAGTTACAGTATGTACACTGGAAACAAACGTACAAATAGAACAAATATATCTATATAGGATAGTAGTAAATAAGTTGACGCAGAGCTACTTCATCAAAAATGTCCACTGAGTAATTTTATCACTTGGTCCCACAGTTTGTTTATTTATTTGCTTAAACGTTTCGTATTTAAAGTGACTAGTTTGGTCTTCCGGGATAAGGCCTGTCCGGAATTCTAGGAGGAATATTAGGCACAGGTCGACTGGAATGTATAAATATGTTCAAATTAATCTATTTAAAATGTATTGCAAACAAAGTGAATAGTGCAACTTTCTTCAAAACATAAAGGCGTTTGAGTAACATATTGATTCAGCAAAACGCCCCGATTCCTCTGAAGAAGATTGCACATTTTAATTAACCTGAAACATCAGTGTATACCTCTGATCTAAGTGGTGGTTTTTATTAGTCCTACGCATTTTGCCACAAGGAAGATCTCCTAAATTCTTCTCAGTGATTTAAATATAAATTGTAGTTCCAAATGTTTACTTTCCATTTCTTATAATTGGGTTAGTTTCTATATTCTAAAACAATTCTAAAATTTTAAATACATAATTGGAAACTACTTTTTTGGAGCTGCTGAAATTTCATAGTGTTACCTTCTTATGTAGGGGTCCACGTGATTTTATTCTTTAAATACTGTTAATACCTAATCTAAACGAAACTTGTATTTAGTTAGCTTAATTACTGCTCAATATGTATACCACGGCTACTCACTGAGTAACGGAGGGCATTAAGTTATCGGAACATGTAATTAATGAATCGTTAGCTTCAATTCCAGCTACACAAAAAAAACTTTTATCCAGCGATTGATTTGTCAAGCAACTTAACTCTAGTCAGCAACTCTATTATATCCTTTACTGTTCAGATGTTTAAGACCAACTACATTTTCTACAGACGTCTCTCAAGCTACTCATATACCCATTAAAATGCGGCGTTTATTTTATCTAAAAGCGACTTACAACTGGAACTACAAGTGTATTTTTAAATCATGAGTAAGAATATGGCATAACTTCCATTTTTTCTACACTGTAGTATTTTTATGAAAATATTCTTTTTTTTCACAAAGTAGTTAAACTATTTGAAAATTATCGGTTCAATAAAATATTTAGAGGAATTTCTCTACAAGAAGTCGTTTGCACTATCTATTAACCCGATTAGTAGCCACATGACAAGCGCACAAAAACACCAAACAAAAGCGCAAAGTAGTCGTCAAGTTATTTGCGGACGTACACTTAAAAAATCATCAAAAAATCCCAATTCGAAACACGTCTTTATATAACGTGATCAAAAATATTGCATAAATATAAACGATATTGAGTTTGGAATTATTCAAATGATGTGTAGTGTACGACAGTGCCCAAGTTATTTTTTTCGGGGCCCGAAGCAGATTGGTTTCAAATTTGGACGAATTTGCTTGCACTTCAGGAAAACTAAAAATGAATACGAAAAGAAATGCAATATTCTGAATTTTATTTACTTTGCATACTCTGAAATTTATGTACTGTACGTGTGGGCTTTGATGTAACTTCACTTTACACAAAATATTCGTTTAAGCCAAGCGACGGTTTCTTAATGCGACCTCACTTGGAATGATCTTTTTTTATAATTTCATTTCAATTTCCCTACGGTAACAAAAGAAGAAAACAATATTTGTATTTGCACAATATAGACTCTTTTTATAACTTTAGCTACAATAATTTTATAAAAAAATACATTGTATAAATTAAAATGAGGGAACTTTTATTAATCACGGTCTTCAGTGTCACTTCCACTAGACCCGCAAACCTCGTTTATTTTATTATAAGCGCAAGCGAGTACCACTGCAATTTTTTTTATATAATGCAAACTAGGGTATGAAAAAAAAATAAAAAAAAAAAATCACGGTTGTACAAGCTTGCACCATATTTATAATGGTTAAAACTTACACCTTTTAAGGTTATTTCAGAAAAGTAATGTAGTCTTAAATTGAATTTCACTACCCCCATAAGAATAGGTCATGTGGATTTAAAAAAAAAGCATCATTTACAAAAGTCGGAAAAATGGGATTTTAAGGTAAAATAAGGCCGCTTTTCTCAAGAAATCGTCACCTATCCTTTTATACGACTTATTATGTGGGTTAACTCCTATGGCCTAAGCATGATATAACGTGACTGTCATCACTAGAGCTGGGACATTTTTTCAGCAGTTCACGGTAATAACGTACTTCACAGCGTTTATTTCTTAGATTATTGTTTACTTTACTTCCTTTGTCTTTCAATTCTTTTTATATCTTTATTGTTGTTTTTTTTTTTCATTTGCTTGTTCGTTTTCTACTTCCTAACCTTCGCATTCTAAAACTGGAATGAATGATTTTAGAATTTTGAAAACTTGCTATCCACTGCGAACGCATATTCTTTAACAAAAAATAAATGTTCAGTAGGTGGCACTACCTAACTTCTTATTGTTCAATTTTTTGAATCTCCCACACATTAGTGATAACTAGAGATAAGCAAGGTAGGGGAATTTTGCGGAGACTAGACATACTCGCGTTTTGTCCACTCTCGAGGAAACCAGTAGGCAACATGAAGCTCTGAACCTATGCGCTGCAAAAAAGTAATAATTTCCCCTATCTTGGACATCTCTAGTGATAACTTTTCTTATAATCACTACCAATTTATCTGTTGTACCTTCTGCGAAAATATTTTTAAGGGATTTAAGTTGTTTGATTACTTTCTTTGTGGATACTTAATGTCGTATATGATACCTCGCTTGTGATAGCAGAGTGTAAAAAGGCAGATTCCAATTATTATTATCAATCACCGATCGGAAAACTGGCAGATTTATATAATCAATCGAGTGTTGTAAAACAACACTTTCCGTCTTCGGTGGAATCCCACGTTTAGGGGATGAAATCTACAATTCACGAATAAAAAAAATATATAGTTTCGTTCATATCAACTAAACCAGATAAGATTTTTTAATTCCTTTAGCAATATCCCTCACCCCTTTGGAGAATGAGATTGAACGAAAAAGAGCAAAATGGAGGGTTTTAAATAGAGAAGTATACATTCCGTCATATGCGCAGATGGCTTATTTTAATCTGGTAAGTTAATTATCACTCATCAAGGGGCGACGACAAATTTTATTCACGTAAACAATAATGATGTAATTCTTTAATTGGGACTGCTATCATGGTTATAAGGAAAGTTATCACAAATGTATCGCAAATTCCGAAAATTCGAAAATAAGTTAGGTAGCGTCTATCTAACAACGATACATATTTTTTTTAATTAAGAGAGTAATCTTCATCCATTCTCAATATACTACGCTACCCAATTTCTTACTGAACACACCGTATACGGAGTATTTCACGAAACTGGTTAGTTAGAAGTTTTAATTACGTTATTATGAACGAAAATCTGAAACGTTGGAATAGGTGATTCCATTCAGAATAACATCATTAAAACTTCTAATTACCAAGTTTCGTTAAACATCCTGTATACTTACGCATGCATATGCTAAATCTTAACAATCGTATATTGCTGCCGGAAAATGTCCTTGCCTTAGCCATCGCCATTAGGTCAAAAATAAAATATCTCTTAGATCACAGTTATTATAACCCTTACTTTTTTAAATTTATCAAACGATGTTCTGTATTATCATCTGATTGCAGAATATCACACTTGTAGGCTAAAAAACTGTGAAGAACTAATCCGAAAATGTGACAGAATTCAGTAGACCAAATGTGAAACCAAGTTATTCATTGCAATAAACGTCGGTCAATTCTAAAGGAACAGAAGGTTAAAAACAAGAAAATTAGTAGATTTAATATATTATCACTATATTTACACATTCAAATATATGTATATTTATATAACTACACTAGTATCAATATATTATAAATGAGGCGTGCACAAAAATTGCACATCTGCTACAAAAACTTGGAAGCGTTATTCTTTTTCTCGACGTACTAGTTCAAAGAACATCTTTTATTAATCTTTTTACATCTTATTTACATACAAATAGTAGTTGCGCAACAAAGAAAATGTCGTTTGAAAGATACCACATGTATTACCGTTATTTATTATAAACATTACAGTACTTTATATTTATGGGAAAAACTTTCGAAAGCGTTTCATGTTTCATGTCTTTTTTTTTCGAAACGAAAAAAAATAACGTATCCAAAACGGTATCTACATACATATCGTGAGGTGTCAAAAAACATGTCTATATAATATATTTTCTTTATTCTTATCGTATATTCGTAATAACATGTATAAACGAGAAAATGCTCTTTTACATACCACATCACCACCACTTGTTTTTTTTTTTTTCGATAAATAGTAAATTTATTAAAAAAATTATTGTGGTATAAAAGGGGATATAAAACATACAGGGTGTTAATTTTAAAAATTAAGAAGACCTTTTGTCTGAAACTTTGTCCTAAAAGCTTCGATGATTACGTTTGCTTATGCCGAAATTTGTGATAAAAATATTTTTTAGATGTTACGATTGCATTGCATTATTTTAGACCTTACAGAAAAAATGTTCTTCAATTGCAAATTTCGAACATTCAAACCTTGAGACACAAGCTCTTCTTAATTTTTTTTATGTTAAGTCATTGTAAAACCCCTTCAACAATCTAAAAAAGAACACTTGCAGATTATATACAATTAAGAAGGTATCATTAACAACAATATAACATCAACATTATAAATTTCCTAACCGTTTCAATATTAAGAACCGGAATTTATTAACTGATAATTAAGTGAAACGACTACTAATTAAAGAAAAACATATAACTTCCTGAACTTGCCTTAATTGTAACCTTAAGGAATAAATTTCTTTCAGTACGTCTAATTGACAATTTCTAAAAATAAAAACGCACTACGTTTTAAGGACATTGTAATCACTTTTTTATTGGTTGATTTTCATCTTTCTTTCATAAAAGCATATTTTGAATTAGTTGTATAAGAAAGTAAGTTTGGAATGCTAATTGTTTTATTTTATGTTATTTTTTGGAATAATCAGCACTTTAGAAACAACATTTTGTTTAGGATAGTATCCAACAAGTTTTCACATTTGCAAATAAAAACGTTCATATTTACTTTTTTTTATTTTACTTCAGGCAAACCAAATAAATTCAATAAAATGCCCTGGAAAGGTTAGTTAGTATACAAAGTGTCATATTTGCGAGCTTAGAAGATTTTGCCTTTTTGAGATTATTCAAAACAGCTTTCTTTTTTCTTGTTTTGAGGTCCGATTAACATTATGTTGAAACCCACAAGGTCCTCATAAGTTCGCAGCCAACCAAAGTTGGATCTTTTTAAATGAAACATTATTTTTGAAGTTCTAGTTAAACTCTGAGACAAAGAAATAAGATACGATTATCCTAAAATTAAAAGCTTCGGTGTTATTGAAGTATATTCGAAAAAAGTCGACACTTACGGTGTCTTACTTTCTTCGGAAGTGCAATACCATAGACAAAGGACAGAATACGTATATTATTTATTGTAATTTATGTGGTTTCAATTGTTAACTGAGAAATATTTTATTTAATTTTTTTATGGAATATCCTGTATATTATTTCAGTTTTGAATTTTCAACGAAGTTCTAGACAAAAGATTACTAGTACATTAGTAGTATAAGGTTAACCAACCCCTCATTACAACGATTTTCGAAACTGTACTACTGTCAGCATTTATTTTCTCAGTTTGAAACAGGTAATAATAAAAATAATAATAATAGAATACTTAATCCGGTTATAACGAATTCGAATCGTTTGTCTCTACCATGGCATACCGACAAAATAAATATTGCCTATAGTTGTTTCGAAGATTGCTATAACGAGAAAATTGTTGGTTCTAAATTACTAACATATTAATAAATTAAAAAATTAAGACTAATTACTAACAAAAATATATCATACCAACTTCTGGCAATATTACGCGTATCTCGTTGGCAGTTCGGAACCAAATAAACATGTGTATTGCGCTCTTTTATGTCTAGTCTAAATACAAAAAATCATATCTGTTTAATGCACACTACCGGAGAAATACCGGTTTCTATAATGTCGACTTTATCAAGAAAACTACTTACTTTACAACAACACCTTATATTACTTTGTTTCCTTAAAATTTAATGGTGATTCCAAAAACGCAACATTTTATAGCATGTTCCATATGGGAAAATACTACTTAGAGTAACTCCGTGTTTATAAAACATCCTATAAGTTTCAATAGAACTTTAAGCCTATAATCGGAATTCAAAAAAAAAGAAAAGAAAATGTTTTGAAAAAGTCTTCCGAGCCTGCGGAGATGACTCATCCTACACAATATATTGCTTAGTTATACTACAACAAAATTTAATCCATGCAAACAGAATATTTGTAAATTAAAAACTATTCTATAGCTTTTATTTTTTGGATAATCCACAATTTCGCGTCTAAAGTACCCATTTAAGGAGATTTTCTTAAGCTATCTATACAAGCGATATATATTTAACCAGCACGGTAGGTGAAGTTTAATCGGCGATGCATTGATCAAGTAACTTTGGATATTTCCAAATAAAACCGAAAGTAATTTCCTGGATTTGATAGATCAAATTAAAACTTCTTTTTTAATGAGAAAACATGTCAAAATAAACGTAGGCAGTCTTTAAAAACACAATAAAATCGCAACTATCCGGCTCGCAGCTATCCGAAACTCCGTATTATCCAGCCTTCATTGGAGCGAGCGCTAAATTTTTCAAGTCGCACATATATGTACACATATTTCATTAAGTTCATAGCCAGGTTAAATAATAACGAGTCTTAATTGCGCTGTTCTTAGTGGATTTTTGTATGGCGTATTCGAGTATTATAGGTGCACTTACTTTATTCTGAGCAGTAAACGAAAGAAACTAGTGATTTACCAAAAACTAGAAGTTATAAGGGAGCCTGACAAATTGGCTAAAAAAATAGCTTCAGAGTTAGGAGTCGGTAAAAGCACTGAAATGGACTGGAAGAACCGTGTGGAAATTGGAAAATTGTGTACTCATCAAGCTAGTAGCAGTGGAATTAAAGTAAGAAAAACAATGCAAAAGGATAAACATTTGAAAATTGAGGAGGCTCTGTATTTGTGATATGAACATGTGCGAGGAAAAGGACTACCAGTTACAGACCCTTTGCTTCCGGAAAAAGCAGTGTAGTTCAGTAAAGCGATCGAGGGAGAAAACACTGTCATTACGGCGAGCGCCAGTCGTTGGAAGAGGCGTTTTAGTATTCGACAGTTAACAATCAGTGATGAATCATTATGCGCAGACACAGATGCTGTTCCGTGTTTTAAAACCTGCCTTTCGTATGTCCTCGAGAAGGTAGATATTTCCCGAAAACAGTTACATAACTGCCATGAAACAGGTCTAAATTACGAAATGTTGCCCACAAAAACCCTTGCATCAAAAAAAAAAAAAAAGACGCAGCTACAGACTACAAGAAAAGCAAAGAGCATGTTACTATTCTAGCTTGCAGTAGCGCAGTTGGCAATCACAAGATCAGGTTGGAAAATCAAAAAACCCAAGAGCGTTTAAAAAACTAGAACTACTTAAGAGAAAATATCGACGCCAGCTTCTTAGCTTTCTGATATCATCTATCGATAATAATGGTGATTATATAAATTCGCTGAAAAAAATTGACATGCTGGATATTATAAGATGGTCGAAATTGACATGCGCAAGGAAAGAATGCGGATCTGAGTAATGAAACAAGTGAAAAATCCGGCACTAGTTTCCTTAATGGGAAAAATACCTGGGTGTAAGTGTTAATTTAAAGGATACTACAGAGTGGATGGGAAATGACGAAATAACCGACGATGATATTACAATGGTGGAGGATGACGACCTGAAAGGGGAGTAATGAATCAAATTTCACATTCTGAAGGTTTTAAAATGATTGAAGCAGAGAAGAAGATGTGACGTCACCAGATATCTTTTATTTAAGAATGTAGAAGGACTTGTTCGGGAAAAATGGGGCACAGAGAACAAACCAGACAAGAATAGAAGACTTCTCTAAAAGCCAAAGCCAAACAACAAAGAAGGTGTTCTTTTTGTACTACATATACATATTGAATTATATCCGCCTTTTCTTTTACTTGGCCTAAGTGTTCGTCACATTAGGCCGGATAGTCGAGAGTTTACTGTATGTCAACTTGATCAATGCAATTATCGTAGATAAATTTCGGTTACAGCCTATAAAATGTCAAACATATAGACAAAGTGTTTTAGGCATTGTGTAAGTTATTACTTCGTCATTAATTTCGTCATCCAGGTACCCATTTGAGCAATAACATCTATCATATTGCTATTGTTATTTACTTTTCTCGAAAAGCGAATTGTTTACTAAAATTAAAAAATGTGTATTATCATATATATAATTTTCGAAGAACAGACTAATAGTATCATCTTCAGCGTAAGCTACTCAAGTAATACTACAAGTAGATATTTTAAGCATCATATCATAGACACCAAGAATTTCTTTTAAATTATTATATATTTATCATGTATAATATTCGGAAGATCTTAATTTATGTGTATGTATAATTGTATAATTTTATTTAGTTGATGTGCGTTTTTAATATAATGCACATTTAAGCCACGCTGCTGCATTTTATCTACCTAAACTCATTCAAAATAAGCGTGTAAAAGTATTACAGGATGTCCAGTAAATAGTATTGCTTGAATCTAGAAATAGATTCTAGTCGAGAATTTATTTTAATAGCTGAATCTTACAATTCGCTATGTAGATCATCAGAAAAGTTTAATAAACATTTTCTTTCTATTATCTATTCTATGCTTACGAAATACTTTTACTAATCACCCTGTAACAGAATATACTTCAAACATATGCCACGATTTACTGGAGAGTTTATTAATACTTGATAAGCAATTTAAACGATACCCTATTCGCAACTACATGCTACTTCTTTTAATTAGTTAAGAAGCGTAACTATTACAGTTGTTAATAAATAAAGGATATTATAACAAACAAAAGGAATACTTTACATACCTGTCATTAAAAAAAAACTCTAAATATCAAAATTTAATATTTCAATATACATTACAACAAAAGTATAAACCATATTAACTGTTGTTAAATAGAGGTTGATAACCAAGTCCGATTTAATGGCTATGTACGTATCTAACAGAGAATATATTTTATATATATACCTCGTATAGTAAGCGGTACTAGGCAATGTTGCCACAACACTGTTAGATGGCACTATTAAATCGAGTTTGATTAACCTGGTCCTTGTTTTATGGACAAAAAAAATATATAAAAAGGGCGTGTCCTATTAACTATTAGGCTTTTAAATATTACCATTAACTCCATCTTTAACTCTTGTAACAAATTTGCTTGATTTCAAACACAATGTCCTTAGTAACTATTGATTTTTTTATCTGTCGCAGTTATGTTGCTATATAAGAAATACGTTCACTCAAACAACTTTTTTCGTTAAATATATATTATACCTTAAATGTCGAATGTATTGTAGTAGTATAAATATTCCTTTTGAGTTTATTCGAGTTTAAAAGGAAAGGGCACACACGCAAAAAACATCACAAAAAATAACTTTTGGCACATATTAGAGTATATTATCAAATATCATAATTCAAAATATCCCATATAAATATTATTATCAGCAATAATACTAAACAAAGTTAATCGTGATCACTATCAAAGATATGTAATAATTAATATCATTAATTTTTTAGTAACATACAAAAAGATAAAAAAATAAGAAAAAAAGGAATTACTTATGAAACTTGGAGAAGGCGTTGGTCATTTCGTTGATAGCTGCGTTGGTAACAGCGCGTCCTACAGCCAACTGAACAGACTGAGGCACCTGAACGCCCCCTTGAGGTTGACCTCCCACGCGGCTGTACAGAGACAAGTCTTAGCCCCATCCGGACATTTGTTTTTTGTTATATTTAGAGGGTTTATTGGTTGTTACGATAGCTAGTGATGCATCTGTGTTTGTTAGTGAATGAATAATGATACCGAATCGAGGTTTTCTAACGTGGATACTAAGATACTTTCCAGAAATTAATTCTCGAATTATATCAAATTAATTATATTTAAAGAAAAGCGAAAATATCAGAGTGAACAAGTTAACGATTAATTTCAGGAAAACAGCATAAATATAAAAAAGTAAAAAGCCTTTGTTAGTAGTTTTGTAAGTAATGTAATGAGCCTATATGTTAATAAAAATTACAAAGCAGTATTAATAAATAGTATTCAACATTACAAATACTCGTAAAATAGTGTATAAACGAAATTGTTCGATGAAACTATTAAAAAGCAAAGAAAATCACATTCTAATTCTTGTGTACGATTATCAAATAAGACATTATCAAATCGTCGAAGGAATAGTACCAAGTAGTAAAATAAGTACAGCATTCAAAAAGCATTTATCTACCGCGTTGTAATACTGTAATAGTAGCACCGCTACTCGTGTTATTTAGTAACCTTATAATTAATTAGTTGAGCAATTACCAAAAGTACTGCCCGATATGTTCTCTGCCGATATGAAATTTCATCTGGGAAGAGGTATTACATATTTTAGTTCAAATCTTTAATCTTGTCTATTGTAACACAGTGGCGACTGGTAGTGTCGTAAATGGGGGGTTATTTACTATGCTTCGATTTCCTCGAGTATTTTCGTTGTGTAGTACAATATACACGATAAGCAACGGAAATACACGAACGAATCGAAGTGCTGTAATGCAGTTCCGCAGCCACAGTGCACCAACCGCCACTGAATTTGTAAAATAAAACATTTCACAGTTATTATTCCAAAAGTGAACTGATATCAACCATAAATGATAAAATTAATCAATTAACAATTAAACGTTTTCTGTAGAAAAGATATTAATTATTTTTACATAAAGATTGCGCTACTGCTAGTTTAAAATATGATTCTCATGGATAAAAATGATGACAAAATAGGCAAGATTAAAAACTTCCAACTATATATTCATTTTCACATATAATACAAAAAGTATTAATTGATTTGGAATAGAATAGTAGATTTATACTCCAAAACAATCAACGTTAAACTGAAGATTATATCCAACCATGGTTACTTGAGGCAGTCAGGGTGATATGGGACAAAACGTTCATACCTGAAAAACTTCAGGCTGAGGGTTACCCAAAATAGGGCAATTATTTTGCAAAGATTACGTTTTATTCGCGCGTTGTTTCTTGTTAAATTGCGAAATAGATTATGGATACCTTCGTTTGTAAATTATGAAAATTTGTAATTTCCCTGGTATTTCCGACGTAATAAAATATCTGAAAAAATATCCCCAAAGGAAGGAATCGAATCGGGTACCTCCTGCTTGCGCAAGCGGGAGGTGCCAGGTGCGATTCCTTCTCGCTTTTATTATTCATTATATTATTTTTATTTTGAGTTGCATTTCCATTGTTTGTGGGATTAGTATAATCCGGCGTTATAGCAATGTATGTCAGGGTAGTCTTTAGAAGAGCTGTTTCTTGTAAATTCATTATTTAAACAAGTATGTATCAACTTATCTTCATTAACAGTCAAACGACAATTCAAATAATAGAGGAACCCGGAGCAGAATGGGGCCTGAGGCGAAATGTGTTTCGATAATTGATATAAGTACCATGTTAATATTTCCGTCGGCAAAATGTGAAAATCCATAATTTGCTTGGTATTTCCGACGTAATTAGATAATAAAAAAATCTCACCCGATAAGCAGTCGAACCTGATACGTCTCGTTTACTGGACAAATCTAGTTGTCTATTATTTTCCTGCGAATATATTATAATATTTAGACAGTCGACAGCATGTATTTCGGTATCAACATTGATAACTTGGACTCCAAACAAAGTGTATTCCACATTCGTTTCAGAATATCGCAAGTAGACAAAAGGCAAGGAGGAAAATAAGCAAGCCTATGAATTGCGGAGAACCTCAGGATAGCATTAAAAATTATTATTTTTGTTGCTGCAACTTGAAAAGAAGTCAATCCAAACGTTAAATCTGTCACACACCCCGTGTTTCGAGAAATGAAGAGTGCTCAACCAATTTCTCTATATTCGGATACAATCCATTCGAGCAGTTTTAGTGCAAGTCCTACTTTAAAAAACCAAATAAATTCAGATCGTAATTTTATTCTGAGAAACCGCAGTTGTTTTTCTTAATTAGAGTTGAATGATTTAACAACAGATTTAAGACCCATACAGTGGCTTCTTAGCTGGAGATCACAGAAGAAAAACTTTCTCCTCTCACTTTCCTAGTACCGTAATACATTTCATATAAGTTTTCTTCGAAGCTGTGGATGATTTCGTCTACAGCATTTCCGAGTTAGTGAATCTAAAACGATGTTAACGACTGGAGACTTTTAAATGATTCTTCAAAGAGAAGCTTGAAAGCAGCTTTACTTCATAATAGGAACAATTGTGCTTCTTTGCTAATTCCATATTTTGTAAATTTAAGAAAATTTAGCAACAATTTTGCTAAAATCAACTGCGAACAGCATGGATGGATCGTGTGTAAAGATTTAAAAATGTTATTCGGACAGTGGCGTAGATAAAAAATTTGAAAAATCAACGCCATATTTGTACAAAATATGTCTTCCGTATTCCATTACTTCGTTATTCGTTAACAAAATGAGGAATGGGAGATGAGAAAAGTTTCGCGATTTCATTTATGGATAATACCTCCTAGATATTTGGTTGATAATGATATCAAACGATGCATTAAAAACTTCTATCTGAAATTCTTTTAACAAATTAGGAATTACGTAATCCTCTTCGTATTCATTGGAAAACTTGTTAATCCTTTGGTGGCATTGATGTTTCAACATAGATTCAATATTCCAAGACTTTGCTAGATCCTCAGCTTCTTCTACGAATTTATCAAAATAGTGTCGCGACTGCAATAAGTTTTGTTATTTGACGCTATCCCCTTCGAAATAAAAAAAAGAATAATTGGAATTGGTTGAAAAACATTGGAGATGAAATAACACACAGCGAATTGATGAGATCAGTTAAAAATAGTGCCATAACTTTTAATATAGGAAGATGTACATACGCCAAATTTTATACATTGTGTTCGCATCTGATTTGGCATCAAGAAATGTATGTCGCAGTATTTTTCGTAGTAGTCCAGTAATTTACATTAAGGTAGAAAGTTTACATTTTTATTTCATATAAGTCCGAGCTGACCCTATATTACTTTCGTAAATTTGAAAATACTTTATATAACAGTTCTCTCATCTTTTTGCGCTTCTTTTTACTTTCAAGACGCAGGGACCGGTTGCGAATGAAGCAATTCAAATGAACTGTTCAGATCTTAAATGACTCAACTGACAAATAAAACGCCAGTAATAATTACTACATAACGTACACATTTTTGTATTCCCATCACCCGCATTATAGCAGAATAGACTGCACATTACTACACTCAAATAACCCTAATTGTTTGAACAAGAAAACATCGAAATACGACTATGGCTACTTTTTCTAATTCTAAGTTTTAGCCCATTGTTGCAGCAGCCCGCGTTTTTCTTCGAGTAACGTTGCCATCTAATAAACTGTATTTGTTAATATATAAAATCGATATTTTTTACATATCTCTTAACGAATGCTACACTTTTTAAATGCTGTTTTTTAGGAAACATTACAGATTATTCATCTCAAAATTATGTTAACAACGATATTTTAATATCACAATAGAAATTGAACTAAATTTATGAGACCGGAAACTAGCTAGAGCTAACAGAATACAAAAGCATGGCAACAGGACAAATGCAAACGGTGCAAGTATAATCCGGAACGTTACTTTACACACTTTTTACAAGTATTTCACATCGTATGTACCTATAAAATGTATAATAAATAAATAAATATCTCATTTCAAAACGTATGCAAAGCGAAAGCGTGTATCAACTTTTTAACAAGTAATAGCACCTAAAAACAACGTTACCGCATCTGAACTACACGATCCCATGTCTTTTGTGTTGTCTGGCAATCATGTGGCCAATGTTCGTCGAATCGCATAAACCAGATGCGGTATTCCCTTGATTGTTTATATTAAATATGTTAAGTATTATTCTTCTTTATGTATATATATTATAATAGAATTCTTTTTCCTGTTTAATATGCTACAATTGCAGGTAACTATAATCATAAGGGGTATAAAGTATAAATTTGCTGTGATTTAGATGACTCTTTAACGCCTCCTGCAAAAAAACCACAACCCTAGAGACACGGCTGTGGCTTTCTAATTTAATGTATGATAAATAAATAATAACGGAAACAAAATAACAGAAGTAATACGAAGAGGTAGATATATAAACAATAATGCAAATTGACAGAAGGAAAAATAACAAAAAATGTATTCACTAAAATAAACCTTGGAAAAAAAGAGAATATATAGTCAGCAGTTCTTGTTCAATTAACTTCTACATACAATCAAGCTTGTGTCATCATATCTACTGACTCATATTATACTTATATTTGCTAAACTATTTTCGTTAATGCTTGTTGTTCTAGTTGATATTGAAACAATAGGCGTTCTCCTTTTATCCTATTAAGTGAATATTTATTGATTCAAAATCATCATATAACCTTGATCACTATAATGCTGGCAGTTTGTAGCGTTCCGTTACAAATATGCAGTTTCTAATCACTTGCAAATCATTTCAGTTTATAATCACTTACAGTGTATTCTATTGAACTGCACTAGAGAGCACTCAGAGCTTGCAATTCTAATTCGAAAAGTTTGTGCTAATGGAACGTACAATTTATGTCCTTAGGGAGTGTTTCATGTTTCATTGGGAGAGGTTAAGTACATGAATTATAATTGTCTTCGTTGTATTGCCATATTGCTAATATAAGCCGAAAGGGAAATAGTGATGTAATATAGAGAATACTTGGAACAACGCTGATGACGCCGGGTAGAGAGACATGTCCGTTGGTTAACGTTTTCTCTTCTCACATTTCTTTTCCGTTAGTAGTTCCACTATTACCCTGAGTAGCTGTATTGGCGGTTATTGTGTCTAGGCAATTTTGTATGACTTTTGAAAGTATTTACCACTTATTTAATCAACTACATATACAGGGACCGACAATAGCATTGGTTTTTAATAGGCCACTGTGAGGAAACAAGAAATGTATTTAGACCAATTATTACTAAAATTAAAAATTTTGCATTTTTAGTTTTTAAAGACCCTAAAAGATGACCACCGTCTCCTTCTATGCATTGCTGCAATCTGTTCCTAAAATTAACCATAACGCATCTGAGCAAATCTTCGTTTATCGAATTTATCTCTTAGAGAATTCTCTTTTTGAGTTCAAGAAGTAATTAGGTACAGCTCGACTACATTTTAGACTTTAGGAACCCCTACACAAAAGAATCCCGGACGGTGAGGTCGGGCTGGTACGGGCAGAACTATTTGACAACTGAACTAAAAGATGATCGCCTGTAGAATTGCATTGCAATGATAAGAGTTCGACAGAATGAAAAAATTCGATCAATATTTAGTCCTTTCGGCAAAATTAGTATTAAACAAAAATCATGATTCCACATTGTGTCAAATTGAGGCTTGTTTTAGTGCCCACAATTTATTTTGTTTTATGAGTAAGTCAGGATGAGGTTGTTGTTTTTTATTCTAATTGTTGCCTTTTCAGTATTTCTTTCGCTGTCTTTTTATTTTTTTGTTGTTTAGCTTGTAACAGAATGAAGACAACACAGAAATAATAGACGCAACGACATGCGTCTATGGATTTGGGGTCAACTAACACAACAAACGATTATAAAATAAGCCAACCAGGAGTCCCAAAACATTTAATGAAACAAATACCACGCGATCCCTCAGTTATTATAAAACTTGTGTGAGTATTTTCTTCAAAATGGATGTTATTGCGCAACTAGTACTGTTAGAATAATGTCAAGTTTTGGGACATCCTGTACTTGAAAGATGTGAGAACATTCCCAACAGTTGTGTTTAGCAAGCTGATTTATATGATATAGAAGATATTCACAGTATCATCAATTATTATGTAACTGCAAAAAAGAGAAGGGCAGAATGAAACAGGGAATTAATTTACTGCTTTATTACTTCAGATTCCTAAAAAGTTAGATTTTTTGCTGAAATAATTTATACAATTAGGTAAAGTTAATTGAACATGAACCACTTTTCATATCGCGAAAACAAAAATTAGACAAAACATAAATAAAGGCAAAAGGAATACTTACGTTGGGATCAGAGGCGCTGGTAACGGTTGTCCATGGGGTCTTCCGGGCAAAACAGGCGGTGCACCGCCTCCCGGTCTATTAGGTATGGCCGGCGCAGGCCTACCGCTGCTCGGTGGAGGGGGCGGTACCCTCGAAACACCTGAAGAGCCAAGAGAACCTATTAACAAACAATGCAAAAGCGTGCTTCAACATTCTACCGGCCACTACCTCTATACAGGATCCACAAACAAAAAGCAATCGCGATAAAACGAATGTAGCTAGGTGAAGTCGCGTCAACGTGTACGATACTACAATAATGTGCAGTTTTTGTGATGGACTAAAATCGGAAGAAAGGCGAGACATTAGTTGGAATGAAATGGGTGCAAAAAAAAGGGAAAGACGATAAGTACCGGACGATCCAACTTGTCCTATGGTCGGAGCACTTTTTCGAGGTCCTCCGGGACTTGG
Source organism: Oryctes borbonicus (assembly GCA_902654985.2). NCBI lineage: Eukaryota > Metazoa > Arthropoda > Insecta > Coleoptera > Scarabaeidae > Oryctes > Oryctes borbonicus. The sequence goes on from LR736890.1 coordinate 1,662,776, forward strand.
CGGAGATAATCTAGGGTTATCCAAACCACCGGCCAACCAATCGTTTTTGACCGGTGGAGGTACAGGAGTCGAAACTGTCGCCATGGAAACATCTCCGATTATGCGCAAGGCTTCTTTACAAGCGTGATACATTCTTATCATCTCTTCGCGTTTGATAGCTTCTTCTGGAGATTCTTCCATCATTTGGTTCTAAAAAACAAGAATGTCTTAGTTTAATTGCAGGTACACTTATAGTAAATCTCACGACGCTACTTAAAAGTTAAAGCTATTTCAGTGCGTTGCAAGAACATTTTAAATGCACTGCAACCTTAAGTATTACTTAAATTACGAGTCCCCGTTCTTCCCAGCTTAAGAATAATAACATAATCTTAATAGTCAATGCAAATGCATTAATGTATTTAATTTGTGTTTTTTATCAGAACTAGTAGCTTGTAAAATGGTGTCTGCCACAGGTCTTGCAATAGTTGAGTGTAGGCTTTCACGACCGTAATCCATAGTAGAA
>LR736890.1:1663677-1768117 GCA_902654985.2 Oryctes borbonicus
AAAAATTAGCACTTAAGGCAGTTGCTTTGAACGTAAACACTATGTATATGTGGTTCTTTCTGGTATTCTACTTTTTCTAACAACCACAAGTGATCGGAACGTCGAAATGCATATAGAATTCTCGCGATAAACACCTTAAAATTGGAAGTACAATCAGCACAAGTTACTGCGATAATAATTAGTTTCAAGGTCAGTAGTTAAATTTAGAGTCACCTCACTCCTTCATTACCGCGATAGCCATCTTATTTTTCAAAAAAATAGATTGATGAAAGACAAGCGGATTGCTTATAATAATACGACTATCTTACGAATGATAATTAATTTACGAAATGACATTGAGATATGCCTAAAGCAATACTGCAGATTATTGTGAGGTAATTTTACATTAAATTTAATGTTTTAAGAGGTCATAAAAATGAACAAAAAAGAAGTTATTATACCGTTCAACCACTACTACCGTTGGCTGGTCTTATATTAACCTTCTAATCATTTTCTTATAAGAAGCGGTGCACGTCATTGACAGAACTTTTAGACAGAACAAAAAATATATTGTCTATGAACGTAAGAATAAACGCCTAAAAATCTCAACAGCAAATTTTAAATTGTGTTAGTTGCACTGCAAATTACTGGGGCTAGGTTGGCATTTGTTTTGTTTACATCTGCTATTTAGGTTATTATTACCCTGTGTCTTATTAGTTTATACAGCTTTTGAATCGAGCTAAAACAACTATTTTCAAGTTTAATATATAGGTTGTTATACCGATATTGTTTTACGGTCGCTACTAGTAACGAACTTCCGTTGGCTTTAAATGCTGTCCGACTGCTAATATTTCTGATCTTTCCTATGAGTACTGTAATTCATTTTATTATATTCTTTACAAGAAGTATCTACATCATTGGGTGTAAATATTGTTGCTGTCAGTAAGATTCTTCTGATTTTCGAAAAGGGAAACAACTTACCGAACTAAACGAAAACCGAATAGGAAGAAATCTGTTGTGAATATTGACAATATCATCGAAACGCAAAAGCAGTAAGTTTATCTACATACATTAATTATATGCCGTTTAATGAGTATGGATTTCATATAATTGCCGTCCGTAAATATATCATACTTATACTATCTTATACAGTAAAAAAAATAAGCGTAGATAATTTTTACTTCAAGCTCTTTTTTTTGTTACACAAACATTCATTAGTTTATAAAATCTTATTGTTGCTGTACATTTGATCTTTAACATAACCTAACTATTAAAATAGCTGTGTGTATGTTATTGATATTTGTATTCAACTGCGCAACATACTGCAACACAGTATAAACATCATAAATGCAAATCAATGACGTGCACCGCTTAATTTCAAGAATTTCAGCTCCAAAAACCAAGCTCTCAGCCACACGAGGGAAGTTAACTTTGAGCGAGCCAAAATACTGCAGCAAATATGCCTGATGTATAAGTGGTGCTAGTTACAAGTAACCTCAATGCTGGGAATAATAACATTGCACTACCTGTTACTCTACAAGATACATTAAATATCCCAATGCAGTAAGCAATTTATGTATATCAATAATGAACACTATTTCCTAAAAACACGAGGAACTTACTTGATCTCCACTAGCATACAAATGTGCTAAAAGTTCTCCTTTGATAAAATTCTTCGACGAGTTAACGATAATAAACATTATAGTTTTGGGTACGAGATCACGGGTAGTTTTTGTAACTATTCTCATGTAACTGTCCACCAAATTACGGATAGTTTCAACTTGTCTTTCTAACTGCGGATCCATGGAGCTGCTCATTCCGGATTCGCTCTATTAAGAAAAGGAAATATGTACTTGTAGCAGTAAATTAGTGAATATTATTTAAAAATTCAAACACAAAAGAAAAGAATACAAAATTTATTACCTTTCGAACTTGGCTATAAACAGTTGTGGTTTTTTTTCTAGGCGAGTCATATGGGTAGCTCTGGTGATAAATGAATGTCAACAAATGTGATTTGATGTTAATATTAAGTATACGCAAAAATACTTATGAAAACAAACACAACCATTTATAGCGACCTGTCAGTTATGACATGATAACATCAAAAGCCGATGTATGGACGCAAATAAAAATTTGGAAAACGTGTGCGCTGAACAAAAACAGTGATATTACCAACCTGATAACGTTCTCCCTGCAGCCAACAAACACATGAAACATGTAATACGCACAAGATACTTATCATGCAAATGTTTTAAAAGATACGAGAAGAAAAAGTAACAAGCGTCGTGTAGTAAAGCTGGATATATACATATATCTAAGCTACGTCTAGAATGAATCGAGAGAATTTTTAAAAGTGTAAAAAAGTATTTCATGTTTCAGGATGGATACGAGACAAGAATTGTTCGTCATAAATGACGAACATAGTGCTATTTTATATGGCTGATAATTTCAAGGCGGTACCAACCTTATAGCTGTCATCTTGTTGCTATATTAAGACAATATGTATATCAAACAGTTATACGTTACAATTAAGATATGTATATACAATATTAGCAAATGAAAAAAGTATGAGAACTTGTTAGATTCGAGCTTTTAAATATTGCATTTTTATGCATTGAAGGGGATAAATTTATATATCTTGGATAATTGAGATTAGTCGAAAAAAGCATAAAAACAGTGGCAAAACTATCAGAAACGCCTTCAGTGATAGAATACAAGCTACACACGCAGTACTTGCCTTCAGGGGCTGTAACTGAAAACATAATTGATGTAGAGTTCGAACAAAAAGTAACGAGAAGAATTTTTTTTTAGTAAAGGTGCCGATAGCAGATTTAAAAAAACTTAGCTCTTTTATCCCTTAAAAAATTGGGAAATCAAAAAAGAAAGTTAACAGAGTTTGTATTTCATTTAGGACAGAAACATCATTTAGTAATACAAAAAAATAGATATAAAATCAACAAATGAAATGGTATATTAACGATCTACATGTTTATTATGGCCCTAAAATAATCTGTAGGTTAAAATCCAAGAAAAAACAACAACAATTGTGACTATCCAATTATATTATCATTACTTAATAAATACATGTTTTTAAAGACAGTTCGAGTATTCCACCCAGCGATAGCACCCATTAAAGGAAACACAATAAAAATGTTTTTTTTTTTCGATACAAGTAAAGAATCTAAATGCTCATTTATCTTCCTCTAACCCATGTTATAAAGATAATGTTAATATATAGCTGCTACTTTGAGTCGCATTATACATTTTTAAAAGCACCATATAAAAAAGACATCATGAATATTGTCCACTTGATAACTAGATAACAAGTTTCACTGTAAAATATATGTATTTGTTATTGGCAGCAAGGTTGTAACCTCTGGCATTTATTATATGATTATTTCCCATCCATCACGCCATTATATAGGCTGCCCAGATTTTATCTATGAAAATTTTACTGGTGATTTTTTAAACGATTTTAAACATGAACAATATCCCTTCTGAGATTTAGTTTTCAAGATACACAGAATTAAATATTTAAAAAATTACTAATTACAATAATTCGAAATTTGTCTCCCTACATTTTGGTACTACCAGTTATAAGTTATTTTATTTAGTGGCGGAAATCCAAGTATAGTGTCCCTTTGAAGGAAAAACGGCCGTTGTTAATTTGTTGATTAGAAGATGTTGCTAGTGTACGATATTGGCGGATCTCATTTTGAGCAGTTGCGTTAATAATCCAAATAAATTCATTTCACTGTTGCAAAATAACATAATTGTTACCAACTAATGTCAATTACAATAAAAATCTACACATTAAATAGTAGAATACTCTGAATGTTACGAAAAAAATGCTAGGAACCCTTTTTAGTATAAATTGAACAATAAATCTAGCAAAATAACCGAAATTGTATTTTAGTTAGTGGCATAGAATCTCCGCCACTGAATTAAATAACTTATCACTGGTAGTACCAAAATGCAGAGCATTTGATACTGATATTCCATTACCTATATCTTGAAAACTCAACCTCAGAAGGCATAATATATTCATTAAAACTTTCTTGTCTCAAAAGACTTGATAAGATAATATCTGAACCACCCTATATACATAGACTCAGGAAAATAAATATATCCATCCAATAATATTGGTAAAATTTCGAAAAAGTGTTCAATAAGATACAATTTTTCTATACTTAGAGAGATAGGTTACAAACATATTAGACACTAAGACTGGGCAATGTATCGATACATGAACAAGTAATCGATTCCAGTTCTGATACTGGGGTTCGATACTACGCGTAGAATCGATACATTGGCAGGTGCCGATGCTAAGACAAGTATCGAATTCCGATACCGAAACCATGGGTATCACGCCGCTACAACGCAAACAAACATAAACCTCGAGAAAAATATAATCAAAACGTTCCACAAATTCCATATTTTTCTAGAAAAAAAAAGCTTTTATCTTTGAAATAGTATATTTAAGGACTTATCTCCATTAAAACCTTCTTTGCTCCTTTCAACGAATGCTATACATGGGTAAGAAATACCCGTTCATTTTTTAAACACCCTCTGTAATTTTTTAAAACTACGAAACGTTGACAACACACTGCCAAAAATAATCAAAAATGAGAAAAGAGAAGAACAGATGTATTCTATATACAAAAGATAGGAAGTCAGTAGGTATAAGAATAAAATAAATAAAATGTACCTCTTCTCCATTCAATACTTCAGTTTGCTTTTCTGGGTACACACCAGCTCTTAAGAATGAGGCTTTCCAAGAATCTACTTCGTCTAAGGTTTCACAGCTCAGTTCCAATTGTTTGTAATCCTGAAACAGATAAAATAGAATGTAATTCGCACTATAACATGAGACGTAATTTACACAGGGACTATTTAACAATGTTAACTAATCTCGATGTTGCACAAAACCAACAGTACTTACTTTTGCTACATCGCCCAAAACTAGATTACTCATTGCAAAAGATATTTTATTTCAAATATTTATCCAATTACCAGGGGCGGTGTATCCATAAGATCGCACGACTGCGCGGCCTCACTGATATATTCTTTTAACATTCAATTGAATTCATAAATAAAATGTATATTATTTGTATATTTCAAATTTATATTACGCAATAATTGCGAGAATAGTTTCAATAACTCGCGGCTTCCTATTTACTCGGTGATCAATATACATAATTACAACCTAGAATAGGTTGAAAAGAAATGTTTGTTATTAATGAATGCAACCTTTCGTGAGCCTTTTTTATAGGTAATACTTAAGCAGGTATATCTCCATAACCTCTGAAAATTGAATACGCGTTTAAATGATCTTTAAATGAGCACCTCATACATTGAAAGTCGCAATGTAATGCGCATGGTATTAATGATTAATTACTGGTTAAGCAAGTAAATTACAAATTATTCTCTCACCTTATACACATTTCTACCCTCAGGATTGAAAAGCGCAAACATATGCCTTCTCGACATGAAACTCTGTTCGATATCTTTCAGTTTCAACCCATCCAAAGGCAACATATACTTCTTATCCCTTTCCTCTTCGTCTTTGTACCACGAAATACTCTCCGACGTCAAAACGAACCAATAATCCCTCGAGCCACCTTTCATTATTCCTAAATTATGGATGCACATATATCCTTTACGTATAACCTGATTCCCCAGCGGCCCTCTGGAACCGGTCTTCGCGGACGCTTCCGATTGATTTTGGGCGCTAGTAAATAACGAAAATGCATTCCTTCAGTCAAGAAAACGTAAATACGATTAACAACTCAACACCTAGATGCCAATATACAAAAGCAAATACGTCATGCAACCCATTACACCAGAAAAGCATACGCCAGCACTCACTTTGCGAAACCGATGAAGTCTTCGTGGTTCGTATTCATATAAGCCAGTTCGCAGTCGACAAGCATTATTAGTTGATCCTTACAGTGCTGTTCCCTCTGTCTTATATGTGTCGTTATAATGCGTTCGGTTTCTTCTCTTAAGCGGGGATAACGCGCCATCTGTTAAAACAAAGCATAAACGTCTAATTGAAAGCCTCGAAAGAAAACAGATATTTGCTCTACATTTATATCAACCACAAAATTTTATTCGACAATTTTAATGCATGAACTTTACTTTATTTAGAAGCTTTGTAAGTGTTTTGGCTTATACAGAAAAATTATTGACGAAGTACCGCTTATCTAATTAAAATTATGCAAAAGTTTTGCCAGCCATACACACAATTTTAACAACAAAAACTTACTTTATCAGTGCATATGCGGACAACGTTCGATAACTCTTGAACGACTAAATCCACACATTTCAACGACGGTTCTTTAAGTCTAGAGATTTGTTTCTTTACAATTGCTTCAAAGGCCATATCCGGAGTGAACAAACCAACCTATACAACGCAAGTGCATCAAGATCACAATATTTTTATATATAAACCGCAATAATTTTAAAGAAAAAAGGAAACGTTACCCTGATACCATGGATATTTCTAATAGCAAAAGCAATTTCGCGACGTAACTCTTTCTCGTCGATTTCCATTTTGACAATTTCGAACGGAAATCTTTCATGGAACAATCGATTAATCTTCGCACCTCCCGACAATTCCATGGTGTTGATTTGTGCGGATCCTGAACCTTCGATGGTACGCTCGAAATCGGATTGTAACTGTTGGATCATTCTTAAAAGAAACGTTTCAAAGTTTTAAATTAATTTCTTATCACTAGAATTCAAATAGAACTTACTGTAGCATAGCCTTGGTTTTAACAGACGGATCGTCCGGTCTAATATGTCTATATTCCTCAACATCTTTCTCCAACGTCAACAATTGCTTTTGTAATTTATCTCGCAAACCAGGCAAGGTGTCTCTTATGTGATTGGTCAATTGTTGATTCAGAATTCTTTGCAAGTACGGAGTTCCCAGCCTGTCTGCTATGTGGCGATATGCAGGATGACTAAAATAGGAATACAAAACATTTGATAAGCGCTCGAAACAAATAGCGTATTGATAGGTATTATTACATAAGGGGTGATATTGAAAACATACGGGAAAGGTTGTTTGATAAAGATTGAAATTAGAAAGAAACAGTGTGCGATACATAGTATCGCCGGTAACTGAGCTGGCAGTGAAAAACTCTATTTAAAAAAATTAAAAAACAATTGCCATTATTCTTTTTCCAAAAAAGATACATTTATCAATAAATAAAATATAAAAAATTATACGGTACGTAGTACAGTACGGCATTTAAACACATTATTCAACAAAAATTATGTGGGCAGTCTGATTAATTTTAAATATGTTTTAAACAAGAAATATAAGAAGTAGCAAACAGGCTAAATCGTGGCTTTGATTGAACAAGGAAGATCGCAGCGACATGTGGCTAAAGTATTAGGGATCAAACAATCCAGAGTTTTTAGAGCTTTTAGGTTTATAAATTACAATAGAAGGCAAGTTACAGGACACCATATCTGCAGATGTTACTGCTCCATTGTTAATCAGAGAACACCGTGTGGATTATTAATAATAATTTTACTGCATTCTAGTACAGACGCCAACATGAGCGATTTGCTCGGTGCAACGTAATAGCAGCGAAAAATGTTGGAGATTTCTTTATTATTGTATGACATCACACGGAGTTAACCGTGTTCAGTAGGTAATCCCTTCGTATGAAGGTTCTTGTAGAAAATGGTTGTCGTTTGTCATAGTTATTAGAGAGTTTTATTCTTACATACGGTCACGCTCGCCCCCATGTTGCCAAAATAACAATGGAACACCTTCAAGAAGTTGTTACTGAAGTTTTAAATTGGCCAACAGATATCAGAAATCAGAAATTTTCAGGCGTAATTTGATTGGTGGAAAGAAATCCACAATTTAAATCCAACTGATATCGCGTTATTTGATTAGCTCTGACTGCTCCGTTTACTTTAAGATTTACGCTGCGAACAAATATAAACTGAAAGTAATGCATGACAGAACCATCTTTATTCTGCTATAGAATCCTACTGTCTAAAAAAAATACTTATGTTTGAAGTAAAATGTGACCATTTAAAATAAGAAATCAAATATCAAATAAAAATTAGATAACTACCGAAAGCTTGAATCTTCTTTTGCGGTATGCTACGTATCGGGAAAATGTAGCATCACTTGAATGACTGTGTAAAAGAATTAATATTGATAATATCAACAACCAATTTTCGCAAACAACTTTGTGACGAATCATAAAAAGAGTTAAATCTAACTCTTCCGATGCAATTAATAAATGTCACTCAAATATGGAAAGCCCTAGACTACAGAAACGGCGACAATATTATTTAACGGCAGCTAGAAAATGTCGAGAATAGTGTGATAGTGGCAATACTTTTTCTAAGGGTTGTGTAAATAGCTCCGATATGTGTTAGTTTCACGAAGAAAGAGAATAATTATTCTAAAGAATATGATGAGATGACATCATGACCATGTTTTGCCAAGAAATTGGCAAATCGAACAGAAACAGTACACATACTGCAGAGTTTTTGCAACTGAAATACTGGAATTTGGCTTGTGTAAGGTCGAACCAAACATTTATGAGTAAACCCCGATAATAAAAATTATCTACTAATGTTAACTCCTTAAAATAAGGTGCAGATAACACAACTAGAATAATATTAAAGAAACGAGGTAGAACTCTACGAAAGGGCATAATTTGCAAACTAATAAAGAAATTTATTGTTGTGTGAGATATTATGGACATTATTTATTTTAACAGCATAAGTAGGCATGTTAAAAAAATTGGTTCAAAAATGAACTTATCTAATCGTCACAAATTCTTTATTTACTTGTCATATGCCACTTTTTTATTATCTGTGTGCAGTCTGGATTACGATGTTGAGAAAATACAGTTACAATATTAAATACATCACCTGGTGAAAAGAAAGGAACTCTATTATAAAAAAGATACGCCGATAAAATACAATTCAAGTTTAAAAAGTACCCGAAATTATCAATAAATAATATAAACAGTTTGAATCATTCAATAATAGAACTTGCAGATAATATCAGAAGTAATAAATTGTAATTTAAATGTGTTCGAAATCAAATCACCGATTTTTGATCAATAATATGTATTTCTAACGTAATACAGTCAACCCTCATATAACGTATCGCATGTTGAGGGAATCAGGAAATAAGCAAATACAGATAGTTATGGAGTCTACACAAAAAGCGGTATAAATAACATGTTATTGTTTAAATAATGCATTTTATTCGTTCAAATCAATTTTTAAAAACAATTTTCAAATAAGAACCATTACAATTTAAGCATCCCTAACACCTGCCAACGAAGTTTACATTTTTAAACTCTTGCAGTGTGCGTAGATGATATATCTTGTTGAAATAATGCGCCATTTATCCCAAATCAAGGCAGCTCCATCGTTAATAAAGCTTGCAGCTTGATCACGTATCGGTCTAAATTAACTATGTTTGGTTATTACTCTCAAAGAAGTAAGGTTCAAACGGTCACTTTACTGCTGTGCAATTCGATACAGATTTCGGCAGCCCAGAATCTGAGGTTCTGCTTATTAACGTAACCGTCTAAATGAGAATAAATCTCATCACCCGTTATCAAATGAATTAGACGCTATCACTGAACATTTCTAGAAACTGTTGGTAAAACAAAACCCAAACATCGAGTTATATGATAGGAGGATTGACTGTTATCTACTTATTATGAAAAGTTACATAATCAGAAGTTACGTAACATCAAAGATCATAATATAGGGTAAATATCACAACACTTTGGTTAATGACTCAAAAACCAAATTGTTTGAATTCGAAATTAATAACAACTCAATAGGGTATACGCATAATATAGTGAATAAAAAGTTATACGTAGACACAGCCACATATTCCTCAATATACACGATTGCCACGATGACGTCAGAATATCCTATAATATTCATTTCGGTACTACATCATTGTCGTTTTGGAACAAAGTGATATAATAGTCTTAAATAGAGAGGTACATATTACGTCAAATACGCAAAAGGTTTATTTTAGTAGGGCAAGTCGATTATAGCCGTACCTCGACAGCTTACCGTTACTGTTTCCGAGGAGGTTTGAAGTTTTTATTTGAGCAATTGTTTATCGTTTTATTTTTCTGTACCCCTGAATTACTGTCTCTTAAAGGACATTTCAAATCTTCTAATTTTTGTACTGGTAAAAATTCTAGACAATTTATTGATCAATAAATGTTGTACAATCTTACCCTTATTTATAATGATGGGTTTCCTCGTCGAAAAAGATTTGCATTAAACATTATTCACGTGAAATTATAGTAAAGTTTTAAAATTTATGGGTGTAAGTATATCATTTAAGAACTTCAAGGAAAGATTATTGGCTGTGACTGGAAAACAGAAAAGTTTTAGACTGCAACTAAGTTTATATATTTTTTCCTGGAGATTGCAATGATATAAATATTTTGTTGGACGTTTTAGTTGAAGCTAATTTGCATAGCGGTACAATACAAAATTTATAACAAGTTTTATGTTTTATTTTTCATATTTCACAAAGTACTAGAGATCGCGTAGATTTCTTTACACAAGAATATTTTTAAATTATGTTTTCTACAGTTCTTTTAGTACAAATATGTTGGAATATAATGACGTCAGAGGTATTTTGGCGCACAATTAGAAATCAACGTTTTCCTAAAATATATTGACGTCTTACAGGCAATTTACCACCCAGATTAAGTCTTAAACTGTACATTAAACTCACAAATATATTTTTATGTAACTTTTGCGACGCTTTTCGGGATTTTCCTGTTAGTCATATATAAATTTCAATTTTTCCTTATAATACAATTGACTTAAAAAATGTTTACACTTTCTAATCATTGCATTAAAGAGTCCCTCATACTAAGTAACTTGTAAAAAAAATACTCCTGTACCCTCAGTAAACTTCTAAATATTACTTTTGCCTGAAATTAAAATTGTTATCCAAAAAAAATATTGGGCAATCTCTAAAGAAAATATATTTACTTTACCAGATAATGAGAGGACAAAAGTGGTTTCCCCTTTTATCGTCTATTGATAAAAATTAATACGTTATATATACAAATGTTTTGAAACATAGCTATTAATAGCTAATGGGCAACAGATAATAGATTGTAAAACAACTTAAAAATTTTAAAAGCTATACATGTTCACGCAACAAATAAATATCATTATCAACCTGATTCTTACCTCAAGAAAAATTTCTTCTCAGCTGCTAAAGCTGCTGTAATGTCTTTCTTTCCATCAATATCTCTTTGCGATCGATTAATTACACCTATATAACCTCTTCGTAATGGTAACAATTTATTTTCTAATATATCACGAGCATCAGTACCATCGTCCATTAAGTCCAACTTAGTAATTACGCCAATTGTCCTAATTCCTACAAAAAAAATCAATGTTGACACAATTAAATTTATCAATATTATCATACTTACCCTGTGGATCTACTTCCTTCGCTAGCTTTAAAGCATCTGAATTGGCCAAGTCTGTATTCGCAGGCGTAACGGCCAAAATAAGGCAGGAATCTCGTTTTATAAATTGCATAATCATTGCTTTAATCTGTTGTTCTATGTCAGGAGGTTGATCACCAATCGGTACTTTCGTTAATCCAGGCAAATCAATCAATGTTAAATTTAAAACTAAAATTACATTAATATGATTATCGATAGCATATAAAATTAAATACGAAACATACCATTTGGTGAATAAACTCTCAAGTTAATAGGTATGTTCGATATTCCTTTATTATTTCCTGTAACTCTATCTGTCTCTGATTCAATCTCGCGACGAACTTCATCGAAATCAACAAATTTTTTCCCTTTACAATGTAAAAACTCTGCATATTCTATAATGGAAGAAAATATATTGTTAGTCGTATAAATAAATCATTCGACTACATTTACCAGTGTTGGAATTTATAAGCTGTAAAATAAGAGGTCTTCTCGTAACAATGCCAGATCCTCTAGGAAGGAAGTCTCTGTAAAAAAGCAGATAAAGAGATAAGTATGTCACCTATTTTATCTTGAAAAAATCAATATAGTATGCAGTTTTTGGCCTACATAACGTATTATCTACGCCGCTGAGAATCGGACAAAGCATGCCACTACATCCGTTACATCGGAAATCGTAATGTTTAAGCTTAAAAACTGCATGGCAAGTTATCAAAATGCGAATGTCAAAAATGACAATGTCACATTTGACAGGGCCGTAACGATTTACCGATACGATAGAATAGTTCGAAATACAGCGTAATTACAGTAATTAAACTCCAGCACACCGCCTATTAATAAAAACACATATCTATTTACCTTCCGACGAAATTTTCAAGCACAGAACTTTTACCCGCAGATTGTCCACCCACAACGGCAATTTGTGGCAAATCTAAAGTCATATGAACACCTAACTGGGTGAAGGCATCTTGTAATTTGTTAACGATCGGGATGAGCTGTTCCATCCCCGTATTCCCTGACATTTTCAGGCTGTATTTTAACCGAATGCACAGAAAACACTTATTCGGACGTCCTCACTGCTTATACAAATGTAAACCCAACGAACATGGCCGAATACAATTGGACAGATTTGCGCATGAGTCACCTATTTTAACAATAGTTCCCTGCATTTGAATTAGAACGTTTCCTCAATTAATAAAATTTGAATTCTCAATGTTTGCGTTTGGATAAAATTCGCACGAATTATAACAGTGATTTCTGTTTAATTCTTCTATCCGATACAGACTTTCCGTTTAAAATATCGAAATCAATATGTTATGACTTGCGCACAATTTAATACCACGTTCAATACATAACGATTGCTTACTCCAAAATATCCATACAAACAGTTTTCATTGATAAATTTCTGTCCTCGTAAGCAATACCTTGTTTACAGTTGAACTCTCATAAATAGTTGGGATAGAGGAAATTTCAAATGAAGGCATAAATTTGAAGACTGCTTGCGTATGCAATGAATCATCGTTATCTTTTTATTACTCATATCACAAAAATGATATATTTATATAGCACATTAATTAATTTAATATCATCAAACAAGATGACAATGTTTTAAAATGAAATCCTAAATTTGTTGGCTATAAAAAAAATGTTAACACAGTTGTAATGATAGATCTTGTAACACTTAATATTTACCGAGTATCTACCTATCTAATAGACTATGCTGATTTAAACAGAAGATTAATAATCTAAGGTTTAATTTACACTTTTATTCTAGATAGTAAGGGGGGGCACAATAGGGAGTCTTTACAATTATTTTCGCTTTAAAGCGATTCACATTAAAGAGACAAAAACAGACAAACAGAGGTAGTTTCTTCAGCTAATTTGCATGTGGATTGTCGCAAAATAACCAGAAATACCATTAATTATGCATATTCATAAATTTGAAAATAATAATTTTTATAAATTATTGTTGCTGCCATCTCTTAGGTATGCTCCAAAGCTTCTATTTCGGCAGTTGAGCCCATGTTAATAAATACAGGAAACTAGTATAGTAACAAATATGTTGTAATGCAACAAAGCGCTTTAGTTCAAATAATGAAATTTAGTTATTGTAACTATTTAAATGAATAAACGGTAATTAAAAAATAAGATGTTGATTTCGATTTTGGTAACTGTGCCATCTACTGGAGCAACTTATAATGTAACATTTGAGTACTTCATCATAACTAAAGTGGGCCACTTTTGTCTGCACGCCAGGGCAGTACTAAGTTTCATACATATTATATTATTTATTTATTATTATATATAACTTACTTACTTTATCTTCGTAGCACAAATAGAGTAAGATTGCTGACAAACTTGCAGCATTAGGTAAGTTATCTTTATAAATAGATAATGGATCAGGTGTACCACCACCGATTTGTATTAATCTGGTAAAATCAGAATCTTTGTTTATAACTTCCTGGAACTTCTCCACAACATACATACTCTTTATATAACTTGTAGCACCTAGCAACGCGTGTACATCGTCTACAATTTGCACTGACTCCACAAATGACAACGCACTATTTTGAAATTTTTTTATGGCGTCAAATAAACCGGCACAGTTGTAAATAGTTATTAGATCTATTTCAACAGAAGTAACTTGAAATCTTATTTGGCTTTCTTTAATAGCTGCAGCTTCGTCGAGATGAGTGAATTGTAAAACCACAAATTTTATTAGTTCGACAAATTTGAAATTATAAAAAGCTGCCTTCAACCATGATCCAACGTGTGAGATTCGGCTCTGGTGATTCGGGAATACCGGGGCACCGTCTGCGAAGTTCTCAAATTCGTTTGGAAGATTTGAAAAACCTTTTTTAGTATTTGAAATTAATGCGCCCACCTCTGTATAACATTTGTGAATCGTTTGTGCCACAAGATGTAAAGCACGTCACATCTAAAAGTTGTTCACACTCTTACTTTAGAATACGGCCCATGAAACGCATTGTTGCCGCGCCATCGCTCATAAACATCAACAATTCATTAGGGACACTTCAAATTTTTGCTTGCTAATAAGATTAGAAAATTCAGTTGAGGGGGTTCCAATACATGCACATGCACAATAGAATTTTTTTTTTCGATGTATCGTTTCGTCCACGCTTAGCCACAGCCATTTATCTTTAACTACGGCTTTGATCTATTTTTCGTCCGAAAATTCACCGATGTACCTTTTTGCACTTTCAAGCGGTGGTCGTTTTTTGCACTAAGATGAACTAACACAAGACGCGACTGCTTTGCTTTCTGTGTTGCGCGTGATGTTGCATCCTAGATCCGGTCCCACTGTACTCATAACTTTGTTCCAACAGAAATCACAATTAGCCAATCGAATCAGGTCTAATTAATTTGTGATTTCTGTTGGAACAAACATCATATCCTTCAAGCAAACCCCGTCCGTATTTAATTAGACAGCCCTACACGCAAATGTTATGATCTATAGAATCTTATCAATATAAATCGTGTTATTTACATGTATGCAGAGCGAATTTTAAATAAGGTTCAAACACAACAGTATCTTGCAAAGATATCTATAAATTTTTTTTAACAAAACACATTTCTCATTGAAATTATTTTTTCGAATTCCAGTATACTTCAAAAATTCTGTGGTAGTTTTAAAATTTATTTTTTATTGCAAAATTTTTTATAAAACACTCCATGTATCACTGTAAATGTAGAAAACATGTTGTTTGAGGAAATAACAAAAAATACATAATTAAAAATATTTTATTTATAACATTTATAAATCATATAAATAACGTAAAGAATATTATTAAATAATTCAGTCTAATCAAATTTAGATTTCGCTATATTATTATTTGGACTTGGAGAGAGACTTTCTAAATACTTGGACATAATGCCGTATGTTTCGTCCACAAGCTTTGTAACATCTTCCCTAACTAAACCACTAGTTTCCACTGGAGGTAGAATCGTTATGTCTATGATGCCTAAAAGAAGATAAAAATATGTAAATATTTAATGAATAATTAGACAAAATGTGACTTACCACTATCAAATCTCTTATCACCTAAGAAAGTGTACCTGCTTACTATAACTGGCTGTACAGGACACTGAGAAGCAATTGCTAAATGAAAAGCGCCTTTCTTGAAGGGTAAAAGTTTGTTCTTCATGCTTCTTGTTCCTTCCGGAAACATAAGTACCCTTGCTTTTCTATTTCGAATAATTTCACCTGTACTATTGATGGAATGTTGTGCTCTTTCAGCGTTTAGCCTATCGATAAAAATCGTTCCCCATAACCATGCCGCCAAACCAAACGGCCATAAATAAAAGATTTCTTTCTTTGATATTACTGTGCATCTGTCCATAACAGGCCATAATTCCGCCAGAACTATAAAAATGAAATATATATAAAGGGATGGGTCTACTAAATATGCACAATATTGGCCAATATTCGATATTTGCAAAGACGTCTGAAACATTTTGTTCGAATGTGTCATCGTTAAACATTAATCATATTATTTAGAGGAACATACTGGCGTAGGTTGAATAAGGTTATAGATTCAGTAACAGCACAAAAGCTGTTTATTAAATGCTGCTTTATAGTCCTTTTGAATTCCACTATAGGAAGGTTTCTGTGAGCAATGGTTGTCTGTAATTAATGGCTCCTATTAATATGTGTCTGCAGACATTCGATGATGTTGTTTAAGAAACTCTTAGGTAGAGGTTCTCCACACCGTGTTATGTGCAAGATGCTTCACTTCATATAACGTAAATATTCCTGACGAAGCAGATACATTCACATAGCGTACGATGTGCTCCTCAAGCATATTCTGCAATTTTTGAACTATGTACTGATGTTAATTACTTTCATGTAAGATTATTGTATAGGAACCCCATTCGAGCCATTGTTTAATAAAAGTATGATATTTTAAATTTCATATTACACAGATACATTACACCTTCTGTACATTTCTATAATCATTTAGTCTATTATCCATTCATACTATTCAAAACATCGGTGATTATCTAGATTTGCAGTATTTAAAATATTTACAGAAAACGTTTCTCTAGGCCTAACTCATTTACCATCGACCCTGTTGTTCTAATCAGATGTAAATTTTTCGTTG
Organism: Oryctes borbonicus; assembly: GCA_902654985.2. Classification (NCBI taxonomy): domain Eukaryota; kingdom Metazoa; phylum Arthropoda; class Insecta; order Coleoptera; family Scarabaeidae; genus Oryctes; species Oryctes borbonicus. Next base: position 1,680,275 of record LR736890.1, read on the forward strand.
GTGAAGTAGCTTTTCTTTTTCTGTTCAACCAACTGATACAATTCTTCTTTTAAACTCTTCATTCTCTAAAGGTACTTTTCTAATGTTTGTATCTTCATATAATTGACGTTTAATTCTACATTCCACTGATAATTCTTCCTCCATTTAGGGTTTTCTGTTAACCTTAGTCGGTTGAACCAGTTGCTCATAGCTGTGATTATCTATTGACTATTGTAACTACTCCAAAATTTGAGAATCGGTCATTACTTATAGAATTTCACGTGTAATACATTTAGCGTCATACTCCTTTCACTACTTACAGTTGTAGGAAGTATTTAGTACTAATTGTACTAGTGGATTCTTGATAGACAGTATCATGTATATTGGTGAGTATATAGGGTCCACACTCTTATACTAGGGTTGGACCAAGCTCCACACTCTCATACTAGGATTGGACCGAGATCAACATTCTTATTCTAGGGTTGAAGGGCCGAAGCCCTTGTACTCTCTAGGCCTCTGCGTGGCAAATATGTACATAAAACGATTTCCAAGAGATTTCTCTTGGTTCCACCGTGTCACCGGGATGTTAGCACTGGTCCTGAACTTTCGGTTCCGGAGTCGAATCACTCAAAGATTGTGAACAATTCTGTGGCTTTACCACCATCTTAATCAAAGGGGTTATTACTGGCTTCTACCCCTCCTAGGTATTGATGGAAAGGGTCCGAGATGCATCCGCAACTATGGATCTTTCTTAGTTCTTCGTTGCGCACGAACTACGGCGCGCCGGCGAATTGCCGCAATGTTTTCAACTAATATTCAGCAATTGTGAACTACACTAGCGCCCCATAAGCGAGTCTCCGTCCAAGCGCTGTAATCATTTCTCCTTGACTTCCGTCACATCATGCATCCAGGCCAACCTTTTGTCGAGTACCTGGAATTTATAACTATACTTCACCGATCTATTTCATGGTATGCCGACCCAACATTTGTTGCAAAGAGAAATAATATTGGCCAACATGTACGTATATATGTAGATGCGGACAAAAGAATAATACAACGAAAGAATAAATATGCACACGAGAAGAAAATTTATATTTACAGAATTACCAATAAGATCTAACATGCTCTGATGGTTAATTACTACCACGCAACCACTATCCTTAACAATATTTTCCTTTCCTCTCACGAAGCACTTTAAGCCAATCATTCTAGCGATAAAACGTAAACCCGCAGCTGGAAGCCTGTAACGAGAAAAAGTTATTTCAATTAACAGTTGAACATTAATAAATAATTGAAAAGTACATAAATAAAAAGGACTATTCCTCACAAATATCAGTAAGCGACCAGTTTCTTGTGTTTAAATCATACCCACATCATCAGGCCGGTAGATAATGTGTGTGATTTAAACACACGAAACCGGTAACTTACTTAATTAAAGATATTTGTGAGATTTAGTCCGTTTCATTTATCTCTTTTCAATTGGTGCGAATTTACACCGAGTCATCACTTCGATATATTAATAAACAAATTAAAATGAACTGTGTAATCCAAGATATCATAAATAGAGACATTTCTTTTATATTCGAACAACAAATCTGGCTTAGCTGCCAACGGTACTGAACTTGAGGGAATTTATTGTTTTCAAAATGTAATTAAACTCCTTTAAGTTTTCTGTTCTTTACAATTTATCGCATTTTTTAAGCATAGATATGTTAAATAGTACATTTTGGTTTGAGGGTTGGAACCGCGCCGTTGTCCTAACTTTTGCCGATGTTTCGTCCTCACTCCTCTTTTACTGCACACTGGCTGGAGGCTATTCGTTCTGGAAGGGAGGAAACCTGAAATCCGACCGTCAAATTGCTATACTAAAAGCTGATAAGGGAAATGCTATGATAGTCCTAAACAGTGAATATGCGCAAAAAATTCTTTCCTTACTGCAATATCCCTTTACATCCTACTGTCAGCACTGTCAATAGTCCTACTTATAAAGTATGGAAATACCTTTCTAACCCTCTAAAACCTTAGACTCTTTCATCCCAAATTCCCAAAATCTTGTTAAACAATTGAAAGAGTTGACGATAGATTCTGGTGATTTGTCAACTTTAATGCCGAATCCTTATTCACCAAACTTCCTATACCGGATATAGTATCCATTATATTAGAGAGTTCCTCATCTCCAATGACCAATTAGATGATCTGGCTGACTTGGTTGAAGCTTATCTGTCTTCTACTTATTTCCAGTTTCATAATCGTCGTAATCATCGTAAATACTACGAGCAAGCCTCAGGCGCAGCTATAGGATTTTCTCCATCTCCTGTCATCGCCAAATACCTTTATGGAAGCCTTCAATCGACAAGCCATATTATCTCACAACCTTAAATCAAATCAAAGTGTTGGTGCAGGTACATTGATGACACCTTTACCATCTGGCCTCTTGGACATGAATCTCACAATTCCCTGTCGGTGGGTAATGGCACAGCACCAAGGCCAATCAATAACAATAATAACAATTTCTTGTCGTTTCTGAATTCCCAACATGATTCCATACGCTTCACCACGGAAGTCGAATCATACGGTTGCCTTCTTTTCTCAGATGTTCTCGTACATCGGCGTCCTGACGGAGCGCTACGACATTTCCGTTTATCGAAAACCCACGCATACAGATAGATATCTCAATGGCCTCTCACGCCATCATCCAGACAAAAAACACGGTGTTACCAATTGTCTTATCCAAAGAGCCATCTCCGTATCTGAATCCAGTTCGAGAACACCGGAACCCTAATCCGCAATAATTATTGAACTAATAACTGAATTATTCCCCACAACAACACCTCTCATCCAATCCTAATTTCCGTAGTCGCATCAGCAAGATTCTCTTCAGGAACAACATGAAAACCATCTTCAAACACAATTTCAAACGCCGGACTATGCACGAGCGTTCGACGCGGTGGTTACGTGTAACCGGGCCCGCGTAGGCCGAGCATAGACTGGAAAATGGCAACCAAATCCAAATTGATTCTACTCACGCCTTGTGTTGCTATTATAGTAGAAAAATCCGTGAATCTATAGAAATCTTCAAACATTTAAATCACGATGATCATACCTGGAAATCTGGCTCATTGACCCCGTAACAAGCTCTCCGGAAAGAATAGTCCCTAGTTAGTGTGCAGTAATAGGTCTGAAGATGTCCTATAGGAGTGAGGACGGAACGTCAGCAGAAGCAACGACTACGACACGGTTCCAACCCCGGAACCACGAATGTTGATATATCCATATTTTATAAACTTGAATTTAAAATGTTTTAGTTCCTTGTTAATGTTAAATAAAATATGTAATTTTAGTTAGTAATTACTATTTAAATAACTTTTTTGGAGTCACGTAATTATATATCAAATATAACAGAAAACAATTTTGTACTTACAAAGCATTTTTACTATCTTTAGGTTGCCTTAACATTAATGGAATTGGACTTGTGGCGGAGAACAGACTACCTACGCCGAATATGGCAAATTTCAGGTAGTAACGAGCTGTTGATGAGGTTGCGCCTCCTAAAACTAACCATCCTACTACCACAACCATAACTAGTACTGCCCAAAAGAAAAGCCCCATATCTGAAATTGAAAATTAAAAAAGAGATAGTTATGCCGAAATTAGAGAGATAGGAAATAGTTATTGCTCAATAAAATAAAATACACTTTATTTTGATCACCTACAATTTTAAACGGAAATTTTTTCCATTTCAAAACGCAGGCTCAGTAATAAAAATGATTAATAGGAAACACCGTTAAGTTCGTTTAATGTATAAACCCCTACTAGATACATTTCGAAATGTTTTCTCCACTTATCAATATGATAAGAGATAGTGTGCCGGTATACACACGTGAAACTAATTTTTTTTTTATTGAAAAGTAGGCGATCTGTCCTAACAGCAGTTGGACTTTGTACTTCCTATAAACTGGCGGTAGATTAGCAATAACGATACCTCAGCACTTCCCTATCATGCGGATCTCAAGGACATCATTTTTATGCACTTTGAACACATACATAATATCAAAAAAGAAGACTTGGTGATCAGCATATTGTCAGGTACCCGGGATATCCAGAAGTAAAGTTAATGTAATTAATGTAATTATTTACAATATAAGTATACTTTGGTGATAATTTCTAAATAAACGGCCTTGAATGTTGGCTTAGAAGCAAAGTATACACCAATTTGCGGATGGCCATTGTTGGAAATGTACTTATAGATTATTTAAAATGATTTCAGGAGGTAGAACTTTATATCACCGAATTTTTGTCATTGCCAATTTAGTACTTAGTCGTTTGAGGAAATATCTTTCAATATATTTATGGACATGAGGAAAATGATTATTTGAACGGTGAAAGAAAGTAAAATGCTCAGAAATATTATGAGACCGATTATTCTGGATGGAAAATGCTTGTAGAAAACTAAGTAACACGTTAATAATGTAACAATTTCTTTCAATTTCCATGCATAATTTTATAACACCTACTTGGGCTTGACATTTATACATACGTCTTCCAAGTATTTGCGAATTCAAGTTAACGCAGGAGTTTTCTTATCTAAAACGTTGTGAAAAATAAATAGGCTCTCATTAGTTCTGATATTTTGGGAATGTATATACTTGTAATGAAATTTTCATAAATTGTGTACATTCGTTTCTTACATATTAGCTATTTGGCAATCCTTAAAAAATGCATTTAACCCTTGAACCCGTGAAACAGGTTAAATCTACCAGGCCTATCGGTATTACTAAACCTAAATCTAGTTTGTAAATTAATTATTTCTCGGGATATCTAAATTTTCGGCGATTATAATTTACAACGGCGATCGAAATTATTTTAATCCGGGTATGAAACTAATAACGGAGTTTCGTTGGTAAGCTGTAAAGAGTTTTGTGATTTGCCATATAAGCTTTAACACTTAAAAATCCTCATTTGCATTTGTATTAATTTTTGTGTATTATTTAAAATTAAAATTAAGAATATGTATAGATATATCAAAATACGTTCCTTACTTTCTTTATGTGCCTATCTTTAATACTAAGTTCGGTTGATAAGTCAGAACAAACAAAAAGTTTAAGATTACTTATCTACATTTATGTAGATTTTTTTACTTCAGAATGGCAATTTTAAACAGGGAGTTTCTATTCTATATAAATATTTATTTAGGGCTAGAAACATTCTTATTATGTGTGTTCATAGTATCTTTTATTTGTAAACGAAAATATTAATCTAATTTCTCAATATGGTGGAAAACGAAAGGTGACATTATAAGAGTTATTTATTTAGGAGTTTTAATGTAAAATACAAAGTTATACAGTACGTCATTTTGTTTGTGTACGTAGTTTACAACCAAAAATAAAAAAAAAAGTTTAAAGCTTACCATGTCCGTGCGCATACGAGATCAGACAAACACACCGGAGGATGTTAGCAAAATATTATGCAATTAAGTCCCGAATACTTGTAGAGACAAAGTTTTTAAGTGCGCTGGAATGGAGTTAGCCGTATAACTAAAAGACCGTTTAAATAGCGGTAGCCTATAAATAGGCGGTATGAGTAAACCTCTTTCAGGTGGTGCACATCTGTCCGAAAAATGATTTGGCTATATAGATAAGATAGTACCTCCTGCGTGAAAGAGCAGAGAGGTGTGAAGAAATCTGCTCCGTGTTGAACCACAAGTCTGTAAGTTTATGTGTAATTTTGTCATACTTTCGGATCCAAAATATGACACGTAAACACGTAAGAACCGTGGAGTCACAAAGGTGTGTCTTACTTTAATGTCTAGAATTTGTCTATGAGGATAAATTAATTTGAGAGGACAGAAACCACGTTGAAGTCGTTTGAAAATACGAGTTCTAAACCCCAGGGAATTATCCATATAAAACCCTAGATTTCTCGCGCCATCCATAATCGCCAAGATCATCTCTTCCACTTCGAAAAATAATCACACACGATTTGTGAGGATTAAGCAAGAGGGAGTGATGTGTCGAGTATTCCATCAATTTTGCAAGATCTTCAGTAAATCAGAAGCAGCAGCAAGTTGGGAAGGACGACAAGAAATATAAATCTGTGTCGTCCGCATAGCAATGATACTTTGAATGGACTAAACATGAATGAAGGTAAATGTATATTGTAACAGCAAATTTATGGAGTAGTATAGGTTTGTATATAATTATCGCATTACTATGGGGCGAACATGATTCTAAGTCAACAACAAATATTCAAGCACATTTCTAAAATAACGTGAAATGGAAAACACAATATCGAATTTAAGATCAATATTATCAAATAAAAAAATTCATTGTAAACTTAAATAAGTATATTACAAACTTAAAATATTCTGAAAATCATTTGAAAAATTATCAAATAGAACAATGCGAAGTCAAAAAATTATTATCTACAATTAAATAAACGAATAAATAATGTAAGATTTGCTTAACGAAATGGAATCGAGAAATCGTTTTCGTGTGTGCATTGTATACTACTGATCTTCATACAGGTGCCTTGCTAAAATGTAAAAAGTATGTATACATTTGGGTGGTATTAAAACAAGACTGCTTCGGAATGTAAATGTCAAATATTGATAATAGTTGTGTTTCAAATTAATACAAACAGATAAATGATTCAACAACGCTTAGAAATTATTGGTGTTTACAGTTCAACATGCATGTTCGGTTCGCCGGACATTTCAGGCGTTGCCAGTTTTTTATGATCAACATAATCGACTACTTTATCGTTTAATTCAAACATTCGATAAACTGGCTACGTTGCAGGTAAGTCAATATTAGTGGGTCATTGAGATGCCAGATCAGAGGTCAATATTACCGCTGTAAGTCAGAATGTAAAAGGTTTATTCCAGGTCAAACTCAGCCCATCTCTGACGACTACGTGAAGAATCTTACATACAAATGTAAATCACTCAGAGTCCGATGCCAAATGATTATCATTTGCGCCGAAATTTCGCGAACAGAGCTCCTGAGCCGTTGGAAACCGATCCGCGTTTTGCAGAAAATATACTGTTTTCCAATTAAGGTCAATTTTTGCTTAATGGGTTTGTAAACAAACATAACTGTAGGATTTGGACTGATTTCCCAGAGTGATTCACGAAGCACCTTTTTAGAAAGTCATCGTGTGGGGCGGTATTTGGGATCGAGGAGTGATAGGAGCCTAATTTTTTGAAAACGATGATGAAAATCGTGTTACTGTTAATGATAAGCGGTACAGGAATACTTTGACTTAAACAGAGAAATGTTGACATAAACAGGATGGTGCGACGTGTCGCAAATCTTGCAAGACAATTGTTTTATTACACTAGCAGTTTCCTGAACGCGTTATTTCGAAGAGCGCTAACGTCAACTGGCTATCAAGATCACGCGGTCTCAATTGTTTACAAAATCAATCTTATGTGAGATCGCGTCAGCATAATATTCATCCTCGTATACACCTGAAAGTTACCACGATAGACAGGTTTACGCAAATTATTCTGGACAAATCGAAGTGAAATTAGAAGTGACATAATCGGGTAATTCCGATATGTTTAACACTCAAGAATAACCACGTACGCATACATACCTACAAAACTTTAAATCTCATCCTATGATTTAAAAAATACCTAATATCAATATGATTACAATTAGGAATAAGAGATTCTGAGATAATCTGCACACATATAATGTACATAAATATTTCAATTTAATTAAATCCTCCTTCAATTTTTTTAACACTACCAATTTAATCGCTATAATAATAATAATAGTCCAACAGAATTTACACGTGCATTATAAATTATGTCACTTTAGTTCATGACTTATTTATTGCACAAGCGGTTTTGCAATTTAAAACATGTCGATTACAATCTTTTTTTAAGAGCTTCCTTGAATACACATGTAACGCTTAAAGCGAGAATTAATACAATTATTACCATTTACATAGAGAAATATTCTCAGTGACTACAGCCTACAAAGTCCACAAAAAGTTCATTTCTATTTCGATATTTGTATAGTAATGGAGTTTAATTAAGTCAATTCCTATAGCAGGAAATATTTTATAGAATGAATAAATATTATTATATAACTTATAATTCACTGAATATAACATAAAAAAATAATGAGTCAACCGGTTTCCCATAATTAATAGCAAAATTAATATTGTTCAAATTATTATGATAATTGTTATGATAATGCTATGATAATTATAAAAACTGCAATCGCTTTTATAAGCAGAGGAAATTCACAACTGCTTATAAAAATAAATTAGCAATTTATGTTTACCCAATGTTTTGAAAAGTTTGGTATAGACACAGCTATAGCTTAGGTTACTTCGATTTCGATTAGCTCATTCAAATTATCCATTACATCGTAATAACTATAAATTTTCGAAGTTTAACCTTATTTTACTTTGTAAACACTAAACAAAATTCGCGGGTACTTTCCTGTTGCTGAGATGCTATCAAGTTAGTGAAAAATCGTGAGAAATTCAATTGATCGTACGATTCCTTGACAATAAACTACTCAAGTAATCGTATGTACGATATTTGCTGTTTTTCAGGTTACAATAAAGTCTAAGATCAATTCGTTCAATTAATTGGCCAATGAAGTATCTAAATCAAAGAATATTATTTCAATTTTTTTTGCAATTACAACCATATGGATTGATTTAGGAAAAAAAGTATGCTGATTTACGACCAACAAATTTATTCATCATCGCTTCATTCTTGCATATTGCTGCTGGACACTATAGGCTTCAGGGGAGCGTCAGCTTTATGAATTTTTGCAGGTCGGTGGTATAAAATTGCAGGTCCATATAACCATTATCAAAAAATTTTGATTACGTTTAATTAATTGATCGGGAACAGCTGATTCGAGAAAACGCGGATACTAAAGACATGCGAAAAGTACGAAAATAAAAAACGAAAAGTCTGTCTTGAAACAAAACATGTGTATGCCCTGCCCTAGTAAGTCAAACAGAACTGTATATGAAACGTCCGTTCTCTCTAGTCATCAAATATATTCCTTTTTATATAAATAGATTCGTAAGCGTATAATTTCTGCGTTTTTTAACAATTTCAGGTTTTCAAATTTAATATTATGCCCGGTTGCGTTTATGTGCTGTGCTACATTTCACGATTCCATTCTACCGTACTTATAAAATCTAATGTGTTCATTGAATCTGGTGCATGTCGTTCTTTTCGTTTGACCAATATAAGCTTTGTCACAGTCACTACATGCAATTTTATAAATTCCCGGCCTTTCCTTTATGTCCGGTTTATCTTTCGGATTGCCAAGAAGATGTTTGAGTGTATTTCACGAACTGAAACATACGTTCATATCTTGGCCCCTAAAAACTTTACTAATATCTTTCGGTATTCGGCTAAAAAGAGGGAGTTTCACAAATCTTTACAGTTTACAGGTAAGCTAAATTTAAGATCCAAAGAAAATAAATTACCAACACCAACAGGAATGCACCTGTTAGTAAGATTTATTAACCATTTTGAATTATCTTTAGAGCAAGTGATTTTGGTTATCTAAAATGTGTGCAATTAGCAGCATTTTTTGGTTATTGTTTCTAACATTAGTTCTTTTTTACTTTATTAATTTTTTTACGAAAAGTAATTTACATCCTACCATTATAATTACTAACTATATTACAAGACAGACAAGACAGACTAGTTTTGTTTTGTCTTTTTCGTTTTCGAAATTGAAAATGTCTTTTAGAAGCAAAAGTTTGAAATTGTTTGATCCAAAAATTCAAGTTTCAAAGCGAAATGTTTTAAAAGACAGAGGAAACATCGGGGGGTATTATTTCTTCTTCCTTCCAAAGTTGAAACATCTGCATACCTTGAAGATCGAGATGTTCTTTTACCTCAGCAATTTATTGAAAAAACTTGTCATACTTAATAATGTAAGGAAAGAAATAGTTAAAAATACTGTTAAAACTTCAAATAATATAATACCTTTTGGATTGAAACGACTAATCGATTACAATTTTATATTGTGCGCATCTTTTTTTAGATTTTCTACGAATACCTAAAGTCTACATCGGTGACGCATCTACATTGCGTGACAACTAGAATTGAGTAGCACTAATTTATTTGTGTGCAATGGGAGTACATGTTTCACTAACGTTAGAGTACACAGCCACACCTCACCCGAAACAATTGCAGAAGTCTTCTTTATATCGTCTATTTTCGTACTGAAAGTAATATTTTATCAAATGTATACTGAGGTACGCAAATATCACGCAAAATTGCAAATTCCATCTAAAGCCTTTAGACCTTGTTCTATTTATAAAAGATTATTCAAAATTAATGAGATTTCTGTCAAGGTTATTGAGATTTTTATCAGATTTAGTTTAAATTCTACCATTCGTTGTGGAAAAGCAAAAAGAATCACTTAGTTACTAATAAAAAAGAAGTAATTACATTTGTAGACCTGTTCTGTGCTCTTTTTCTGATTGAAATTGCTCCTACTTACTAATATGCATTGGCGTATTATACAGAGTTATTTACATTATTCAGCGCATAGTATTGATTAAATTATTTGATTTAAGTAAAGTTTTGTTTTCGGAATGAGTAGGGGCCTATTAGAGGTACATTTTGAAATTATTTTCATGGTGTACAGGGTATCTCAAAAATACAAAACATCCAAGTTGCAGTTCTTTTAATGGAACAAACAATATATCATTTCATTTTCGGTTTGTAGAATCAAAATAAAGGCGAGTTTAGGGTAGCTTATTTTCTATTTTATTTAATTTAATGAGTAAATTCTCAACATGCATTTCCTCTTTTGGGATCAAATTCACACTAAAGGCTACTAATTAATTTGGTTTTATGTTGCACTTGTGTAATAATTGTGTTTTAAACATCAATCTTCTTTAATTTAAATGGAACGCCCTGTATTTTATGTCAACAGCAGATGTAGAATTTAATTGCCTAACGAATATTGTTACGGTACGAATATGGTATTTTTGTAAGAACAATTTGAGTAGAAAGAGAAACATAGGTCGTTGTATTTAAAAAAAGTTTCGACACTTTTTCCATTTAAAAGTTTAAGCGTAATTGTCGGACACGTTGTATGTTTTCGAAAAATTAATTTGGACCCTGTATGGTCAACAGTTCTAACAAATATACAATTTTTTCGCGTTAGTTTTCCAATATATTCGGATTTTCTTTTTATGTTTTCTGTATGCACCTTTTTTCCAATTTTACTTGTGCGGCTATTTTCGGCGCATTATTCGTGGATATATCTTCACTGCGTATGTTACAGTTCTTTCCTCTTGCTTGCTTAAAATCTTTGGCCGTCGACTTCTTTTCTATTACACTCACCATTAAGGAACGCGGTTTACCAATAATTTTGGCTTTTGGCTCAGATTTATTTTTTTCTGTAATTTTATTGTTAGTTCACGCATATTAATGAGCATGCGTTTTCCTTTACCACTCATCTGTGCAAATTAATTGAATGCGTATTTTAATAAGTTTTTAATTAAAAAAAATTTTTAATAATAATAAGTGCTTTATTAAGAAAAAAATAAAAATAATGAATGTTTTTAAATTTGATGTTCTTTGACAACATGAAAACTTTGGTGATTGACAATATGAAAACTTTTGTAGTTGATTGTATACAAAAACAATAAAAAATAAGGAAGAATTTATATTAATCTGGTAAGAATAACAAACTATGTCCGAAAAACCAAAACTTTTCAAATAATGAACCAAACCAAGCACTAACCAATAATTCCAAAAATATAAAAGTTAAAGGAATTTGGCATATGTAGTTTAAATTACATAGCGTACATATCCTGAGGTTACTACAAAAACCAGGTAAATCCATTTACTAGTGATTTATGGTAGCTGACCAAACGTTTATAATTCATTCTCTCAATTTAGGCGAATAAGGACTTATGAGGTCTTGTAGTAACCTCACTATATGTTCGTAGACAATTTTTGTTTGTATCTACATAGTTAAACATAAAATATAGCAAAAACTCACAGGTAATCAACTTGAATTTTCAATAATTTAAGGTGCCCAACGTGGTTTAGTTATTAGACATGCGATCATGTTGATTAAGACTTCTAAAAAAGATATTTCAAAATTGTATCGTACACGAACCAAATTGAACACGCTTATGTAGAAGTTTTTTTTTTGTTTACTAAATTTAGCACACTTAAAATGTCACTTTTACAACTTTTATTCATTGACTAATCGTAAGTGTTATCGTAATTGTCTGGATGTCATTATTGTTAGATATCATTGTTTGATAACTACTAAACAGCTTAATTTATGAATGAAGTTTTGTATCTTATCTTATAATAAAAAATTAGAGCACAAAATATGTCTTTTGTGTAAAAACAAGATAATAAACAAAGAATAGCTATATAGCGGGTTCACTTAGTTTTGTAAAAATATGTTCTAATGTTCCATTAGAAAGACCAAACTTGTATAGTGCTCGCCTTGTACACTTAACTATAATTTTGAATGTTGTACAATCTTCAGATATTTTTTATTTAAAAATGTTTTCTATGAATACATAGGGAAGGAATTATCTTCCCACCACGTTGAATTGAAAAGTGAAAAGAAAAAATTGTCCTTGTAAATCTGGATGATCTACTATACACAAAAGATGTTCTACAATTTTTATTTTTCATGCCTAAAGCCAACTCCATTAATATAAAGTTATATCGAATATCTCTGGATTACAAGTACAAAAATATGAATCTCTAAGTAGAAGAGTGATATAGAGGAACTTTTAGACGAACTTAAGATGAATTAGCAAATTCTTAAAATAAACAAAGAATTGCATCGATTGCGTACAGAGGTTGACCTTTACAACTCGTACTGATACTATTGATAATAGGCAGTGTGTAGTTGTGAATTTGCTAAAATTACCAACGATTAGATTTATAGAAATTTGACATGCTTATATTCTGCAATTTCAAATAATTCACGATTCTAGATTTTTTGTTGCTAAAAGTAAGAAAACTTCCTCTAAAGTTTCTAATTATGATGATAGAACTCACCTGCTATGTTTGTATTAACTTTTCTTTGAAGAACTATGAAAATTCAAAGCACAAAAAATGGTGAAAGTCGATATTTTTCAAACAAAATGCCAACAATATCGTCACTGACGCGTTTCTTCTATAACAACCACAACGTGTTTATACAGATATATGCAAGAAATAAATTCTGTTTTATTATAGCAACTGACGGAGACAATGTGAAACGTTATACCATCATTCTGGATCAAGTTACATAGACAGAATTAGGAAGTTCGCACACGTACATAGCGTCAAACGAGAAAAATAGTTATGATAAATACCAAATATAAACGACGATACGCCCTAATCAATAGATATCAAAGTAAAACATTAGAAACAATACAAAATAGCATTTAAATAGTCAAAGCGAGGATAAAGGGCAAATATCAATGTCAATTATTATTATACGTCACATATTAATCATTTTAAAACGAAACATTGCCCAATTACGTTATATTCAATTTATAACTTACATGCAAGTTTAAAGTGCACGCAGCGTATTTAATTTTTTAATTTTTCCTTTTACCATGATTAATTATGTATTTAGTAATTAAGAATAATTACCTTTAGATAATTTTAAAAGCGCGATAAGCAAAAAATTTAGCACACTTTAGCTACGTAAACGTTTCTACACTTAACATATAACATGTACATTTATTAGGTAATACTAAAATTTCTACGACAAGATTATAATCTAGAAATTAAAGGGATTCCATGTCATTTTGTTTATTTCATGTGTACAGTGATTGAGAGACAAGCGTATTCTAATTTTTCGTGTATTATTCATATCTGATTTATTTGCGGTATTTTGTTCATGCACATTAGATAAAGTTTGTTAGTCATTTATCTACGATACCTATCACTAGATGTAAATTTGTTTTATTGAGATTAATCAGAAATCGAATAAAGGTATAATCATAGCACTGAAAACTCCGTTTCAATAAAGTTTACTTGTAACGGTAAAATTAAATTGTCTTGCTAACGCTGGTTTTGTGAAATTAATTCCAGCATTCCTTAATAAAAAAATCGTATATAACAATTTATTTCAAAAAATTTACATTGAAAGGTGAAGCCAATATAAACTAAAATAAATACCTGCGGTCCTACAAAAGTCGTGACAAAACAGGAAGGAATTTTAACGTTTTTAATCAAGACTCCTAATTTCAATCTTCGCCCGGTGGTTACTGGCATTCTGTTTCTAACCTTGACCAACTTGATGTCGCATCTTGTACATTTAAATGAATAAATGTGATAATAGCATGCAATGAGTGTAAAAAGTAATAGAACAGTACTGAAATTCAGCAGGCCTTTTCATACAGCCCACTGAGTGGTTTAATAAATCCGCGTCGACACTCAGCGTCCCGCAAAAGGCTCGACGATTTTTAAGTACCGGATTCATCAACCATCTCATCTCAAAGATATGACTAGGTTCTATGATCCCACGCGGTCAATCAAAGCGATTTGTTTCGCCACACTCCTAAAGTCAATATGATGCATCAGAGCCTGTGCCGCTATCATCCTTATGATCTAGGATGGGGTGGGTTCTAGCAGCTTAATGTGTTCCGACGAAGAGCAGAAAAGCCATATATACTTTATCTGCTCAGACCACTCCAACCTTTTCATGATAAACCGGATAGTAGCAGTTTTAGAAGGGTTGAGTGTCGATCTCCACTTGTTGTATCAATACACCACCTATGTACATGTTGAAAAGCACCAGAGCCAGCAATGTAGTCTGAGACATCCCTGCAACTGATGGGCGTTGAGGTAAGAGCACATCACAAACTCTAACAGAAGAGAGAAGTCCGGACTGATGCCGATTGTAAACTGAACCATGATGCCAAACCAAATCAAAGGCCCGCCGCAAGTATAACGAAACCACCATCATCGCCCGGTGGCTAAAACCGTCCAAAATATGATTCACAACCCGCGGAGCCTGAATCCAAACTGAGTGCTTGGGATGATCTCAAGTTATTCGATCTCATATTTTAATCTGCCGAGGATAATCGCCTCAGCAATCTTTGACAGACCGGTTCATAGCCCTGCGGAGGTACCGGCTCAGCCCCCGGCTTTGGGATCATCACCACCACTCCAGCTTTGGGTTCATCGCTACCACCCCGGCTTTCCGGATGTTGGAGAAGTGATAAAGTGTGAGTATATTATCCGAAAGCATAGATTAGAGTAGGGCACCACTACTATGCCACCAAATGTCGGCCACTCGATGTCAATACTCGATGGCCCACGTGTTTTAGACCTCAGACCTTAGTGTAAACACACGGGCATTTGTGTACGTAGTCTGAATTGTTTTAATAATGAGAGTAAAAATTGTGGGGTAGTATGGTAAACACTAAACTGTCAGAACACTTCACACCAGGGCCTAACTTTAACATTTAGTGAAATATACAAAGCAAAGGAAATTAAAGAAAATATGCTGGACTGAACACGAAACATGAATCGTATGTATATACGCTTTACCACATAAATCCATTAATACTGAATGGCCTAACTTGCCATGAATTAAACCAATTACATCCAAAAGCATCCCCAAACTATGATGCAGCCACTTCCATGCTCCAATGTGTTTAAACCTGAGATGACATTAGTTGTTTGGTAGTCAGAGATTTGTCCGATCCCAGTACATATTTTAATTATAGAATAAATTTATCACTGTAAATTAACTACCAAATGAATTAATACTTTCTTACACAGGATGTACGATGGGACAAAAGTAAAGCCGAGAATTTCACTTTTATGCACGACAACGATCATCTTAAACTGTCCAAATATGCACACAATATTTGAGTGTACAAAAAGAAGCAAATACATATCTTACAAATTACGGCACGGCCACCTCAGAATCCCGATTTCAACCCTATCGAGTTACTGTGGGATGAGCTCAATAGATTTATTGGTCCTACAGCTCTGGAATGTTTTCCAACAAGAGTGGAACAACATGCCAAGCAATGCACTAAGGAAGTTAATCGAAGGGATGCTGCGAGTTGTTCCAGTAGTTCTCAATGGGTGGATTTTCTGACGAGAAAAATATTTAAGAATGTCCTTATTAATGAATAACAAATTAATTTTACGTTCGATTTTGATCGCTGTTATCCTTTAATTTATTTTTTGACATTAGCTGCCTTTTACTCTTTAACCTTTTATTACTTGGGCAAACTTAGTGGTAGGTGCCGGTGATGGGAGTGTACATTATACAAATGTTCGACTAGCGACCGGTAGCCATAATATCAGAACTTACTGATATTTAGTAAATATATACATCAACATATTAGCATATTCAATATTCGCTTCATATAAAAATTGATAGTAATGTAAATATCAATTTCAATACCAATACCTATAAATCCAAGATTGCTTTTTCTTTTCATATGAATCAAAATATAAGTCGGATCCTTATTTAATGTGGAATGGAATATTCTACGGTAGGAACATTTCGCAGTCGTATGTAAGTATATCATCAGAAGGATAACAACTTCATAATCTTCATAGTATTACAGAATTCCTAGGTTGGGCCAAAAAGTAATTTAGAGTCCTTTTTTTCCTCGTCCCATTAAATCACCCTATATTACATTTAACAACGATCATACATATTTAGAACACTGCACGAAATGTCTTTATATAATATTCAAATTAAATTAGAGCCGTTAATTTAGAAGAAAGTAATTACACGTCCGAGCTTAGTACGTAAAATTAATTACTAAAAGGGTACGTAAAACAATAACAATGAGATCGCGTCATTATAACACATTACACTAGAGAATATTTCACAGTGATTACAAAATTATACAGAGTGTAACCATGTGTCAAATTTTGTTCAAATCTTCCGACGAATTTATTACGATAGTAAATTTGAAACGGTCGATATTTCGTTGTTTCAAAATCATGCAAGGCCTACTGTGTTTCTGTATCTACTTAGTAAATAATCAATACTATTTGACATTCTAATTTGAATTCAAAAATGAAGGATAAACATCCTTTAAAAAAATGAGCCCTAATTTGAAGAATAATTTAAAGAAGAAAAAAAAGTTTCATTAGCAATAAAGAAACATGTGCCATATCCCCTTTATTTTTCTTTTTGTACTTTTTGTCTTGTAAAAACTTATAGACCTGCTCCAATTGCATTTTTTACATTTTTCCGAAATATTAACAACAATCCTTGCATATTTACGATTTGGTTATTTAATAAATCTATACGTATCTGTTTATACTGGATCCAGACAGTAAAAGGGTAAACAGAATTGGTTGCTGCAACCTTATCCGATAAATCGTAATTTTAAACTTGCAAAATGCTGAAGAACGGACATTATCCTATTTAGTATATTTTGACTCGCTGAACATGCTACTTTTCAGCGTTTGCTTTGATGTTTATACCTAACCTTGATTGATCTTTTGTTTGCCTTATACACTCCCCGACAAAAACTTACGCGGTAAAATGTTTTACGGGTTTTAAGGGTTACAACATTTCTTTGCGAAACTAGCAAGATATCTAATTAAGTTTTTATTCATAAAAGTAAAATAAACTTAAAAATATCTCCTCCAGTAATATATGAACTAAATAATAAATTATTACTCCAATGTTTAAACAATTTCTGCGACAAAAGTTTAGACGCTCTGTTGCAAATGTAAAACAAAAATCAACAAATGAGTGATCAGTATTAATCACTTCCAATAGTCTGTTATTAATAGATTTATATAAATTTAACACATAATTTTGAAATATTGACGGCCTCCGCCATAAACGCGACGTGCCAATTCACCCCACATGTTTTCAATAACGTTTAAGTCTGGTGATTGTGCCGGCCACTGTAAAGTTTTAATCTTTTTCTCTTTAAACCATTCAGTAATGGTTTTTGCTTTATGAATTGGCGCGTTATCTTGCTGAAAAACAAAATTGCGCCCAGCCCATTGGTTTCCAAAACGTAGAAGATTGTCATGCAATAAGTCTTTATACGTCACAGATGTCATTTTGTTTGTGCAAAACACTATCCACTATTATCGCGAAATCCAATCGCTGCCCATTCATCACAGATCCACCCCCTAATTGTCTGGTCATTTTCACGTTTGGTTTCTTTCTCAGATCATGATAATAATGCGAGTACACATCCGGCCCGTCCAAATTAAAACGTTTCTCATCGGAAAATATAACTTTTTCCCATCGTTTCTTCCAGGATACGTGTTCTTCAGCAAATCTCAACCTCGCTTCTTTGTGTTTCGCCGAAAGTGGTGGTTTTCTCAACATTTTCTTCAGTGATATTACCGGTGACGCCTTTAAAATCCTTTGAACATTACGCACGTGCGTTTGTACCCCTGCCTGTTCTGCAATAACTCTCGCCGGCGCAGAAGAATTGGATGCACACCGCAATATCGTGCGTTTATCCCGCTCACTTACAGCTTTCGGTCGCCCTTGGCCTTTTGATTTGCCGTAATTTTCCGGATCTTTTAGGAAATTTCTAACGGAATAATCGCTTCTTCGTAACTGACGAGCAATTTCCTTCTCACTAACACCATCCTGGTGCCAGACTAGAACTTTACCCCTTTCAATCAAGCATAATTGCTACCCATATTGCAAACACTTTATAAAATATAATTTCTCGCGGTGAAATGCGTACACTTTACCAGTACAGCCACTGCATATAAAGAGAAGTATCAAATTAAAACATTTTTGCTTATATTAATGTAATAAATGCACAGGGTCTAAATTTTTGTCGCATTTAAAATTCCTATTTTGATCTGGGAAAATCTCAATTACCCCTCATAAAGCAATAAATACCCAGAAATATCTATAAATGGACTATTTACATAACAAGTATTAATAACCCTCATTTACATTTTATATAATGTCTATAAACTTTGTTTCGTAAATAGAAACGATACCGCGTATTCCCGATTTATACACGTTGTTTGGTAAATATTCTTGGGGTTATTATTTGAGGCAAAAACGTGAAACAAAATTTTGGTCGCAAAAGATCATGTAACTTGGATCTTTATCCAACATCTTTAACATCTTTTTTATTACTACTGTCAACACTTGCTAATGTGTTTATATTTCCAATTCTTAGACCGTTGTTATTCTTATTCCTAATAGTATTATTAACTACATCTTCAGAAAATCCGTTAAAGATAGCAATCATAATGATTTCCTCGAGTTCGTTTTGATACCTGTCTCTAATTAAACGGAAACTAAGCAAACGATGCACCAAAAAGTTAATAGCCGAATGTTTATATTCCTATGAGTGATTAGAATTCTTAACATGAACCTTTGGGTTTCCTATACAAGTCTGTTTCTAACTTATTTGTATTTCTTATTAGTAACACAACAAAGAAAGGAATCCTGTCGTCTTTTTCTTCTTCGTGGGTAAATTTAATAGAGGGAAATTCCAAGTTTTTCAAAAAAAAACTGAACATTTCGTTGCTGCGGAAGATGCAAAATATGTCATTAACGTATCTAATCCAAAGTCGAAAAAAAAATAAGCCAAAGTATTCTTAAGGCTGCTTTCGAATTTACACAAAAAGAGGTTAATCATTAAACGATTTAAGCTGTTATTGTCGTTTCTGTCCGGGAAAATCTAAATCTTCTTAGGGTGTATTTGAAAGTGTAAATGCACTGTCGAGATTCCAAAAATTAAAATGGTGGTTGCGACTGTATATCGTCAACCTTCAGGTGATCTCGCTGAATTTACGGACAGTACAAGTAAACAATTTGATATTATTTATTCTGGCAATAAGGCCATCCTCCTTAGGTAATTTTAATATAATTTTGTATCTGCTAGTCATAGGCTGGAATGTGGAATGCTTAAATGATGTAGTAATTGTAATGCCCAACTAGAATTTTAAATATAAGCTCCTCTTGCTTAGATAATTTTATCGTTAATTGCCTGAATCATATGATGTCAGTAATTATAATTCCTCAAAGTTATGCAACAAAATCGGAAGATCCACATTTAGAAACGCGATTTTCATTTCATTGACTAAATATATAAAGAATTTTACGTATCTTGCGGAATTTTATGCTGCATTATCAGTAGTATTATGTAAGTTACGTCAAAATCAAAAACAAAACGAATGTAATCTTAGTAGGGGACGTCAATATCAGCATATTAATTTAGTTAACCTTCTGCATGGATTTGGGATGAATATAAACATTAAGGAACCTACTAGAATTACACATTGTATTACCTCATGTATCGACTTAGTATGTTGCAATTTTCCTAATATAGAAGGCGGAGTTGATCATAACTCTATTACACCTGTTGCAGATATTGCTGATTGTACCAAATAAATTACTACACTATTAGTGCATGTGATCAATCGTCGTTCAAAACTAGTATTTTTCCTACAAATCTTGAGAAACCTACAACAAAACTCTTTAAAAAAATAAAATAAAATATGAATCACACGAGCAACTACAGGCCTATTAATATATTATCAGTAATGGCTAAAATTTATAAGCACGTCACGAGTCACAAGCTAGTGAGCTATCTAAGAAATAAAAATATTCTATTTCGCGAACAGTATGCGTTCATCACCAGTAAAAATACGAAAAGAGCTCTTTTCACCATTTTGTCTAAGGCTTATGCGGTACTGGGCAATCGACGGCCAGCATAGGGTGTATTCATTGACTTGTCCAAGCCCTTTGATTGTAATTACATGAATACTAACAATGACTCATCCACCCTTATCACAGGGTAAACAGATAACTTTGGTCATCTAGTTCCTCTGATTCAACTTGCAAATATTATTATGCTGTGTATCGTCTATTAAGACGTCATTAAGATAATAATGCTAATGTATCTATATATCAACGTTCAATTGTTCAGTCCAGTTAGTAATAGCTTAATCTAAAGTTGTATTGCTGCTCATTCCATTGAGGCTTGTCTGCTGTATTGTTTCACATAAATCATTGTCTAAAGTTCTTGAGTGTTTTTAAAAAAACTGATTCAAGAAAAAGAGACCAAAATTTTGTGTGAATCACTGTATTGGAATTTTGGAGTTGCTCAACAATGGTACAACAAATCGCACACGCACGACAAGATACCATAATACCTACTCTGTACTCTGTTTCTTATCTTCATAAATAATTTATCAACTATACGCGATAAGGATAAAATTCGTCGATGACAATTATTGGCGATATAATGGAGAACACCATTAGAAGAACTAAAATAGCGTATCAACAAATTATAACTGTCACGAGAAAAAAATTATTTCCAGCAATTCTTAGTAAAAAAAATTGAGATTATAATTAATGTAATGTGAAAATAACAATAATAGAAAGCGTCAAGACACAACAAATGAATATAAAAATGATGTAACAAAATAACCTAGAACCTGTAACAAATTACAGCAGGTATTTGAAGCCACCATTTTTTAAATAACGCAAACCACATTCAGAGGGAATATGATTTGTGCTATATAAAGAATTTTGATTTATTATAGCTAGTATCATTTCTTCATTCACTTCGCTGTAACATCTTTAATCATTATCACTAGTACCATTGCCAATTTTATTAACAAGTTTGAAAATTGTTGATACCTCTAGGAATTGATTTGTTTCATATTTTACGAAAAATAAATCTCTTACTTTTCTGTAACTGTTACCAACACAATAATCTCTAATAATTGTTGAAAAAAGTTGAAGCCATACCGTTGCTCAATGGTAATGCCATGTTTAAGGTTAGTCCATTTTTCTAAAAAGTACGTTTTGGCCTCACAAATAAAAATCATATTTTTCATAAAAATATCTTGCTTGATAGCTTCCACTAAAAAATGCAAAGAAAAATCTTTCCCGTAAAAGTCAGTTCGCCCAAGACATTCTTCCTTCGTATCAATATCCATTATTATTACTACGTTTTGAGATAAATATTTGTCAGAATGAATAAAATATTTCTGTTTTTATTTCATTCAAAAACATGGTTACTACTACTGAC
Organism: Oryctes borbonicus; assembly: GCA_902654985.2. Taxonomy (NCBI): domain Eukaryota; kingdom Metazoa; phylum Arthropoda; class Insecta; order Coleoptera; family Scarabaeidae; genus Oryctes; species Oryctes borbonicus. Next base: position 1,702,250 of record LR736890.1, read on the forward strand.
AAAAAAAAATAATTTCTTTTTCAAATTGTAAAGAAACCGGAAACTTAATAAAAAAAATATAGAAACAGTCTTGTATGCAACGTTTAATTCTGAACAATTTTACAACTCTACATCCTATAGTTTTTGTTGTAAAATGAATAGAAAAGCAGGAAATCGCATAAAACTAAATTACTTGTTAGATCCCTATATTCGTACCTGGCTACCCGGTACCTACATATCAAAGTATCAAAATAAAGATATTATTGACAGTTCTGCCACTGATTCTTGAACAGCACGGATACTTCCATTTTGATACTACACTGACAGGAAGAATTCTTTAAACCAAAGAAATTAATTTTTTAAACATATTTCTTTGTTTGAATGCATGTTTGATTCTTTTACACTCTAAAAAAAAAACGCGTTTCTAACGAAAGAAATGTTTCTTTTCGATTATTCCTTTAACTAAAGAATATACCATTAATTCAAACAACCTATAGATTTGAAACAAAATGAAAGTTAATTTTCTTCCATTTAAAGAAACGTTTATTGAGAATTGATTATTCTTTCGTTCAAAGAAATTTTGAATGAGTAATAAGAGAAATATTTCTTTGTGTTTAAGAAATATTTATTATTGGACTCTATTGAAAATTATGGTAAAGTATATTGTTGAATTAAGGAAATCAGTACAAATGTCGATAGCTATCGTTTCATTCTTATCCGCAGCTTACACTGAAGAAGCCAGTACACCTAAAAAGTCACTTTTACTAACCCTGAATAGTTATATGTTTGACAGGATGTTTTCTTATATTTCTTTTCCATTGTTTAGAAATAAATAAATATTACTTCGTAATCATAATAACGGAGGATTTCCTCGAAACACGAACTTATCAACAACCAAACTATAAATACTGAAAATTGTATTGCTAGGTATAACACTTCGTTTCCATGGACTGCGTATATGGATATCGCCATATTACACAAGACATATGCATATTCTAAAAATTGATAAGGATAACGTTAGCCACACCATATGATTTTGCATCAACCACAACCAGGCCGTTTAGATTATGCAAAAGTAAAGGACAAAGTTTGCTTAATACGAATTTAAAAGAAACATACGATGTTCAAAGACCAAAAAAAGTCACACGTACACGTGCTAAAATAAAATCTTAAGGTCGCACAGATAAGATTTTTAAATATACGGTATGATTACTATAAAATGTTATTAATTTTAATGAAGATTTTAAAATGAACAATTAAGAATGAATATAAAAAATTATACTTAATATCTTCAATCTCAACGTTTAATTTTATATTTTTTAATTTTGAGACAATCTAGTATAATTATCTGTGGTCTGAAAATGTGTATTTAAATACAGGAAACCAGTCATACTATCTTATTTAATAAAAAGATTGTGAGGATATGGCCCCTCCTTTTCAGTCCCCTACATTTATGTTTTTATTAGTATTTAGGACTAACTGAATAAAAAAAATTAACGTGATGAATCTGGTAAAATATTGCAAGGGACGAGTTAGTCTACTTCCAACATTTTTAAGAGAAAACTTTGCAATAACTGGAAAAATTTGTTCAGTGGTGCAAAAGGTGCATTAAAAACTTTCTCAAACAATTCCAATGGATAGCTTACAAAAGCTAGTAAGTTTTCTAAGTAAAAATGCAGCAGGTATCACATAAAAAAGTAACTGCTTTGTAGTAATTCAAAAAATTACAGCTTTTTCGTTTTGAACATTTGATTATATTTTTTTGCAAATAATGTTTTAATAATAACAGAGCTTCTATAAAATGTGAGTAAAAGTTTATATTGTAAAGACCAAAAACATAAATATTTTTTGATATTCCAAAGAATTACATAAGAACATTTTTTTAGTATTCGGTTTGTTTAAACCAGTGACACAATTAATGTGCATCACGACCAAACCAGGACTTAACTGCAGGGCGCTATTATTGATCAAACACGTGTTTGGTAAACTGGAACACGTAAATTGGGGCAACATTTTCACAAATTAATTTTTCCATTTCACAATTTCAGTTGGTTCGCAGGGAATTACCAGCAACGTGAAATAATCTTAAATAAACTTTAGAATGAAAGCGGTAATCCAATTAAATTTAAAGCTAACAATAGCAAAGATCGTGACAGTAACACTTGACCTTAATATTTGTTTATTTAATTATTTAGTAATTGACAAGCATCTCAATAAGATGCTATTAATCACGAATCGAAGAGATATTTATTGCATTACAATGATGACGCCTAAACAATGTTAGATGGGAAGCGAATTAAATAGGAAATTTATGACAAAATGTGTGGAAATTCAAGTGCGAATACTTAATTGGACGAAGTCACCGGTAATTAACCGATAATTAAAGGAAACAATAACGCAAGTATATATATTTTAATGATGAAATTTCTACTAACTGCCAAGAAATTTGAAGCATTCATTAATAGAATATTGACTTACCTGCTATTGTGCATAAACAATATCCAAAAGGAGTTGATAAACACCATAAGCGGTTTGTTGTCTCACATGAGATCCCAAATTAGGGTATACTTCGCACAAGGTGCCGCAGCGCGTTTAACAAACCTAACCTCAAGTCGTGTAAAACATTTAAAATTGATGGTCTGACTGCGACTGCTTTTCAGCTGACAAGTGAAGGAATTACGTACACTTTTTTCCGCGAAGCAGGCTACAGATAAAAAAGGACGGAATATATTTGTTGTATATGTGATGATGCCGCTAAACCTAACGTAACAATAATAGCGTAATTACACAATATAAAAGGAGGTACTGCAATAACGTCCATCATGCGAATGAGTATCAGACGACTAAGCTGCTAGTTCTTCACAAGCAACCGCTACCTATTCGTACAGCGTTTGTTAGAATGGAAAGTTTGTCTGTTAATAGTTTAATGTATTAGTTACAGCTAACATATTTTCCAATTATCTCATCGGCTTCCATTTCCAATTAACGGAATTCTTGCTGATTATCTAACACGTTTTGGTGCATCGAGTAAATTGCGTTCGATTTTAAATTCGAAAGCCCGCAGTAACCGGTTTTCTGAGGTCTGTTCTGCAGCTCGGTTTCCCTTGCAAAACCACGCACTGCCAAAATATCGTACACGTTATTATCGATTATACGACGGTGATGGATTTCTTGGAAAATAAAGCACACTTAACACTGGGAAACACTATAATTGACCAATTCAACAATTAGTCAATCAAAATTGTAAATATTATTGTTGAAGTGGGTATAAAACTGTTTTTAAGAAACATGTTAACCAACAGCGGCTAATGAAAAAAAATTAATAATGATTATTATTATAACATATAATGTTTAATTGATAATTTTCAAAGTGAAAACCTATAAAGAATATAAACTAAATAAATTTAACATTTTAATACCTTTAAGAAACATGCTGCGATTTTTTTAATAGCCTAAATGAAATTTGAAAAAAGACACAAACATTTAATAATAATTTTAAAATGTCATTATTTTGTTGTAAATATAAAAAATTGAAATCACAACAGTAAATGAAATAAAGATTTATTCCCAACACTTAACAACTATATTACTGTTACATGTAACGGAACATGTTGCAAATTGTTGTAACATGTTTATTGCATGCAATATACATGCATGTTTACTTTGCAAAGCTTTGTTATTATTATTATTTTTCGTTACAGTTGATAAAATTCCTTTTTTTATTACTCACGTACTTACATACAAGGGCGGCACAAGAAGTTTTTACAAATTCTGAGAGATGGCGCTCGTAGTCTCGAAAATGGTTCGTTTCTAGTAAAGATCATTAGGCACTAGACAGTTGTCAAAGTCTCAGTTATCTCAATTACACCGTTTCATTTTTACTGTTGATTTAAGCAAGGAATTTTTGTTTAGGTAGACAAATGGAAAAAAGTGATTTTCGGTGATTAAACACATACTTAAAAAGTTTAATACTGTAAGAGCTGAGTTGGATGAAGTTAATGGCATATCTGCTCGTGTGTTAACAACAGTTCACAATTGGTAAATGTGGCCGTACATCCACTAAAAATTAATATCGTTCTGGACGTCCAGTGGAAATCACTAGCCCCCAAAATGATTGATAAAATCAAAAAATCATAAAATAGTTTTGAATGATTGGCGAATTAAAGTGCGCGAAATAGTTGATGCTATAAGTTACAGTTTTCAATTTTGCATGAAAAATTGGGTGTGAAAAAAATTTCGGCAGGATGAGTGTCGCGTTTGCTCTCAGTGGAGAATAAGCAAAATTGTGTGGTTGACTCTGAGGCTGTTTTGACACGTTTCCGTCGCAACCCTGACGAGTTTCATCGTCGATACTTAACTATGGGCGAAACATGGATACACTATTACACTAGAGAGACAAAAGAATACTCAAAACAATTTGAGAAGACGAAGACGGTGAAATCAGCCGATTACTTGGAAAAAGGACAAACAATAACTGGAAAGTATAATGCGTCACTATTGGACCGGTTAAACGAAAAAGTTGAAAAAGAACGTCCTCATTTAAAAAGGAAAAACATCCTCTTCTATCAAGACACTGCACGGGCGCACGCCTGCGCACCAAAATTATGGAATTAAAGTTCGAATTAGTCGTATTCACCGGATTTGGTCCTGCGTGACTTCTTTTTATTTCCAAATTTTTAAAAATGGCAACAGTTTGGGGCAACAGTTCACGTCAAACGATGAAGTCATCGCCCAAACAGATGAATATTTTGAGGACCTCCCGAAATCCTACTTTTTGGAGGGCTTAAAAAAGCTGGAGAAACGCTTGGAAAAGTGTATGAGATTATGTTGAAGAATAAATAAAAATTACAGAAAATATTTTATTCTCTTTTTCTGACTTATTGTACGACCCTCGTATTATAGACATGGGCATCTGTCCAATGAATAATATATATTTTAAACGGATATCAAAGCGAGGCCGGTTGATCGCAGTCATTGAATATAAATTGCGCATTTTTTTTTATCTTACAAAATCTATGATGTAATATCAATTATGATGATGTTTCTGCTCGTCAAATTGAATTACAATTTTATTACATCTTCTGGCACCACGAAGTGAAGCTATTGATTTTCTAGAATACGTTTAAAATGCTTACCACGATAATATAATAAATAAACAGTATTTTAATTAAGTGTGTGAGGTATTTCTTCGATTCTTCTGCATATATCTTTAAAATTGACTAAACGTTTAATACGGTTCAAATATAAACATAATAGTACTTTTAGTTTTAATAATTGTATTGTGCCAGTTTATTTTTTTGTTAAAACGCTTTAATTTATTGCTTTTTTTAAATTTAAATTTCCCATTCCAATAAAGGTAGCCCTCAAACGATAGTTGAGTGATCTTCAATGGACAAATTACAATGATTTAGTATAGATGGCGCCACATAACGGTTGCATTTTTAAGTTGTGGAAATTAATTTATTTAATTAGCTAGTAGGTGGTATTATTTTAAAGATAGATTATTTTACAATCGTTATAAAACGAACCAGACTTCCGGTCTAGTTGGAATTGATGTTGCTTCTGCAGGCCATACTTCATATCTCATATATTTCCATATTACTTGTGTAAAGCTTCATTTAAAGTTTTAATCAAAGATATACACCAAAATAACACTGATAAATGAAATCATAAATATGAGGAATAAATACACTACTTTAAAGTTTCCATTTTGTAAATGACCCATAAATTCATAATAAATCGAAGTGTAAGGCGACTGCTAAAATAAGACTAAATTAACTATTTCTGAATGGACACGAAAAATGAAACTGTAGAATTAAACAACTTCATAATAAAAACTAGAACTTTATTAGCTTATAAATCAAGACGCAAAACATGATCCTTAAACGTACCATATACAAAAATACAATAACCGTTAAATATTATTCAATATCTCGCTATCGTCTTTAACGTGTGTCTTCATGTGGTGTGTCAGTCCATCCTTTCGGTTGAAAGATGCTCCACATATGATGCAGATGTGTTCCCGATTAACGTCGTGTATCCTCATGTGCCTAACGAGCTTGTCCTTCCTGCCGAATCGTTTATCGCAACTCGTGCACTTGAAGGGTTTCATTCCGGTATGCGTGGCGATGTGCCTGTCCAATTCACGCTTTCGCATGAAGGACTTATTGCAGATGTGACAAGGATGTGGACGGTTTCCGGTGTGCATATCCATATGCACCCTAAGCCCCTCTATGCTCGAAAAGCGTTTATGACATACAAGGCAAGGATGCCTGATCAATTTCTCTATGGGCGGTCGAGACGCTGCAGAATAAAAAAGCAATAAAACCATATTAAAGCGATTTTTGTAAATCATCCGACAATCAATTCGTGTACAGTGTCATTCTGTTTTCTTTAAGTGTGTTTAGTGTCGCGTTAAAATTCCTTACAACCTTTGCAAACGTGGAATTTAAACAGGTGTATTGTCAACATGGTATTATAACACTTCAATATTTCAATATACTTGTTCTTCAATATTAACAAACTCATCCAACTCTTGCATTTTTAATGCTCAAGATAAAATTGACAAACGAACCCAATAGAAAATAATTTTAATACGAATACAGTCTTGAATGCTGACGAATATACACAGGATTACACAAATGTACTAAATATCTTTTCAAACTGATAAATTTTTTTAAAAATCTTAAAAAACTTCTGCTATCATCGAAACACAGTTTAGGCTATTTGTATTAATACCGTAGAAACAAATAAGAAATTTATTATATTATATTTACAAACATAACATTTGAATGTATAAAGATAATCTACATTATAGAAGGGACAAAAAATATGGCCTATTGAAGATTGGTCAAAAGTTATATAGTCCTATAGAAGCAAGTTTGGACACAATTTAACTTCAGTGGGTAACAATGAAAATTATTTACATTCGCGCTTTTCGATGTATTTGTACTGAAATGACGCGATCTACAATTTTTTTAGTATAAATTACAACTTTCCGGGCAACCTGGCACGTAATATGTACAGAACATGAGAGGAAAAGCATTTCATCCCCATCATATTCTACCTACAGTCAAACACGGCGGTGAAAGTGTGATGATTTGGAGGTGTTAGTGTCTGGAGTCGGAGAAGGCAGTATGAATACCGTTCGCTTAAGATGTCCGATTACGATTACGTTTGAAAATGATGAGCCTGATTTCATACTTTTAACAGAAAAATGCGTCTTGCCATCGTCCCACGAGAACAAGGTACGACTTTTAGATAGGTCTGCACTTGTCACCAATCTGTATCGATAAACACAAATACGAATCTTTAGGGTACAATAGAAAGAAAATTGTGGAAGAACAGGAAGCTGATTCCTGCTAAAAACTCGTTTTGACAATCCCCAGTCATATTAAGGTTGTTATTAAAGCATTTTAGCAATATTAGAAAGCGCCTTATTATGCTTGTGTATTAGGACCGTACGACATTGTTAAGCTGCATTAGATTAATAGTTCGAACATTTATTATGAATGATTTTATTTTTTCCATATTGGTTAGCTTTGAATTATTGTTTCCACATGAATAGTAAAAGATTCTATAAAACGTTAGAATTAATTGAATTTAAAAGGATACAGAACGTTCCGTTGGGAAAAAAAGGAAGTTGGTTCCGTGATAACAGGAACAACGTATACATTAAACACGTATCTTGATGATAGCTTGTTTAAAACCAAAACATTTTTATGCTTTTTAAAAGATATCTAGTTGTTCCAGTACTTCTGAGTAACCTTATATAATCTCGTTCAATCACAAGTAAGTACCTTATCAAGCACTGTCGAACTGACTTCGCAGGAATAATACAATTAAAAAAAAGGAAAAACGCCAAAACACGATATAGTAACAGTTACAGTTTCCCATTCCACCATTATAAATTGTATAACCTCGTGTGGCAAATTAAGTTAAATAATAGAATAAAATGTGAGCAAGGATACTCATCCAGATAGTCTGAAATATGAAAAGAGTGCGAACATTTTGTGTAAAGAAAAATGTTGAAACTTGAATTTTATTCTAAGAATCGAAATTCAAAGATGAGTCAAATACCAAAATATCCACATACTTTCTTTATCTTCTTGAGTATATGGTAGTCAGAGAATTTTATGAGGACGTAAGCGAACGTATTGCCTCAGCCACGGTAAGTAAACTGGTTATTAAAAAATGTTAATATCTTTTGCTAGCAGTTACCTTCTGCATTATCCGCTGAGCTATTATTATCCGTAAAACTGTCTCCAGTTATATGTTCGGGAATCAACGGCAACTCGCGACCATCCAATAGATTATCGTCTCCACTTTCTGGTCGTATATGGTCAGGCACTCTCGGCAAGTCCGTATCTGTTCCATTTCCTATTTCTAAATTAGTTTCGCTAGTTGACGCGTTCTCTCCATGGCCGTAGTTGTTATGATTATACGGATCCAAATTGATCACCATATTCTCCGAACTAACCCATTCGCTTGATTTTTCCTGCTCAATTTCGTTAGCGGTGTTGATTACTGGATTTTCCTCTTTCATATACCCGAAATCATTCATTGACAAATTTTCGCGTAACATCTGCAACTCTTCGCTATTATCCTTTTTCTCCTGCGGAAAATGTTTCCGTTCGTGGCGCAGTAACTTGTCCCTGCGGCCGAAACTCAGATTGCAAAAGGTGCATTTGAAAGGCTTTTGTCCGGTATGGATAATGGTGTGGCGTGTGAGGTCCGCCTTCGTGATGAAGGTCTTTGGACATTTCTGACAGACGAACGGCTTCTGACCGGAGTGTATCCGCATATGTTTCGAGAGATTTGTATTCCGAGAGAACGATTTAAGGCATATACTACACGTGAATGGTTTGATTCCGGTGTGGACGACGGTGTGCTTACGTAGATCTGATCTTCTGGCGAAATTTCGCTCGCACTGAGGGCAGTTATACGGTTTATCGTTTTGATGTACCGATTTTAGATGGGCCGAATAGTTGATGCGATCAGCGAATGTCATATCGCAATCTGAACACACGTATGGGGTCGAGGGATTGTGGTTATTGCTCTCGTGCATACAGCATTCGGCTTTTTCGGTGAATGCCTGATCACAGTATTTGCAAAGGAACACGTTTCGGAACTCTTGCATGTCGTTCACCTCCAAATTTTCAGCGTCACTATGACGCTCATTAGTATCAGTTTCGTATTCGGAATCATAGTCCATTGTATGAGGATCGACTACCATTACCACGTCACTTTCTTCGGTACCAGCATGAAGGCCGATATCGTTAAAATTGGAACCGTTGTCCAGTTGTTTTGCGGTTAAACCGTTGATTTGTCTAAGGGTTGCGTCCGAAACAAAACATTGCTGCCTAAAGTCCAAGCAGAATTCGATTTTGTAAAGGCATCTATGGCAAATACATGTGGGTAAACCATCTCCAAACGAAATCTACAAAAGAAAAAACGATGTATTTTGTATATAGAAAATATGTTAAAAAGGTTTTTCTTTGAAATTCGAATTCAACGTCATGAATAGGATTCAGCAATAATGATAGCAAGACCGTAGATAAACGCCAGAGTACTGACACCCTCTGCACCATGCAAAATATTGAATAAATTGAGAATATACATTTCAGAAATTTGATTTTCGAAATATACGTTAGAAATTTATTAAATTCAGCAAGAAAAAACAATTATTATGGGGCACAAAATTCTTCAATTTAAGCTTTAAATAGGGTATAATTTACTTTAGCCAAACATCGAAAAAATGCATGCATTAATTAGTCACAGTATAGGCGGAATCAGTAATAACATTTGGCCTATTTATGAATAAATTTTGATAGCCTTGAAAATGTTGTTGCTACCCTGACGCACGTTCTAAACCAATGGAGGACCGTTTTATGTCGTCGCGCTCGTCTATAAACAAATTGAAAAATTAGAGGACTGAAAACAGTCACGTGGCATATTCTCCTTATACTGTACTATGACTTCGTGCCAGCTTTTCAGTAAAAAAATTGATTTTCGACAAGATGTTCTCTAGCGATCTAGAAACAAAGCCGAAATACGAAACCTCGCCAAAGAATAAAGCGCTTTGCCTTTTTGCTTATACTGATTTGCAGACATGTGTCATTATTATTGTTTAACAATTTTTACAATGAAATAACCTCAATATTTATCAACTTTCAAAAATAAAAGAAGTGCTGTAAATTTAAGGAGCGATTTGATTGGAATATCCCTAGAAAATTTCTAAAAATGAGGCAAGAAATGCATTAAATTAGAACGTTTTAAAGCTTGCATTAAGATGTCGCATCACGAAATGCATAATGTGTATACCTAAAATGCGCTCAATTTCCAGTCGGAACCCCGCATTAAATTCATATATTAAATATTTTAACCCATGACCCAAAAGAAGGTTTAATGTAATAAAATACATCTTTATATTTATCATGATACACTCATTACTTTATGCAGTTAACTTTCTTTCATTTAATGTATGTTAACTTAGTTTTAATTAAGCCGGCTCAATATTTAAAGAATGAACTGTAGCTATTTAAAATATCTCAGTTTGAAAAATGGATATAAGGTGTCGCTACTAGCCTAAGACTTGACCACAGATTATACACACGCGAAATACTCTAACAGGGCCTCTAATTTTTAAAGCGGTCTTGATGGGGGAAACGCCATTTTGTTAACGGTGTCCGTACGCGAAATTCAAATTTGCAATGTATATATGCAGCACCTATCCGTTATTATGGTTTAAGAATATTTGATAGTGTACGTACAAAATTCATTAAACAAAAGCAGGTACACAATTGAATAAAATAACATTTCATACATATTTATACACACATAAATTATTGTCCAAAATAAATTATTTCGTCGGGAAAATGTGTCCATTAAATAAAACAGAGGGTTTTTGCAATTTACTTATTTGCCTATAGATGTTTTAAGCTTAGATGCTTGACTCTCTGTAAAATTACGTTAATTAATTAATTTATAAATTTTAAAGATAAAAACATTCTAAGTCAAAGAAACATGTCCCCGTGGAGACTTACTACAAAGGATGACTAAATTCCGTAGTCTTTAGCAGTAATTCTAAGAAAATTACTGGAGGCGTCGTAGATAAGTTATATAGATTGTATGGTCGAACAATTTATATAATTTTTTTTTAATAATGTAGCGTGTGACAAGTATGTCTTCGTAGGAATTTGTGTATTAAATATCAACATTAAACTATTTTGTTTATCAAATTTAAAATTTTTATAGTCGGTCATAAATTCAAGATTTTCAAAACCTTCACTTATCTGCAAATATAAGTTTGCAATTTTCAAAATTTGTTGTGTCCAAAAAACTTCCCACTCAGTTTTCATTTAGTATCCTAGTGTAGAGAATGGGTTTACCAAGAAACTCCCAAAAAAAAAAGCTCTTACTATAACACCACTGACAAAATGGCCGCTGCATGCGTTTAAAAATTTTAATTTTACGGTTCATATCTAAATAATCTGTGACCTGACAAAGTTCTCACGTTGGAGAATAGATGCCGCATAGCTACAAACCAAAGAGAATAATAAAGATATTTTTGCAAAATGTATCGTTTTAAAAAAACTACAATGCCAAAGTCAAAAAGGTAGTTTAAATAGCAAAACAAGGCAAAAATGTGGGAATCGTTACCGGTAATAAAAGATTTGGGTATTGTATACAATTGTCCATTTACATTTCGAATATAGCAAAATCTGGTTATTTTGTGTGATGTACTTTCCCTTTTCTCCTACGTTTTAATGGAAGTACAATGGTTATGCGCGATATTAATTTTAAAGAAATGTGTATGTTGCATTTATTACAAAACGCGGAAAGCCTGTAATGGTTAGTTAATTAATGCCTAGAACTTGAGAAAACAGCGGAAACGTTTATTTGCGTTTATTACCCTATAAAATACAAACTGTAGTAGGCATGCCACCGTTATATGAAGTCGGCAACAATGCATGAATGATTTAGAACATAATGGTGGCAATAACTACCTAAATGTCAAACGTGGAAAAATCATAAAATTAGTTCGTACAAAAAACATTGTACCGCATTGTACTCTCGGGTTGTTATAAATTGATCCTATTTACGTGAAATCGTGCAACAAAAGCATTCATTGCTCGGTTCTTTTTTGGACGTTTGCCACGAGATCAAATCTGTAAAATGTCAAAAATTTACCTCTAAAGCGGTGCAATCCATGATCTTCTTGTAAATACTCTTCTCTTTGCCTTGTATGTGGTTGAATATACCCAACATGAAGCCGTCTTTCTGCAGGCATAGTCTGCAAATCGTTGCGTAACCTCTCCATTCCTCCGTCGAGCCCATAATTTTTTCCTACTTTGGATTATGTCAATTGGTGCAGCACTAAATTGTCGTTGATCGGAGATTCGATACGCTAACGCTATTTTGTTATGTTTTTTTGTCCGGGATCCGGCGACTCGATATGAAAAATGGTGTGAACGTCGCTGCTGGGGCAACGCCTCGACTCGTAGAGCAATCTGCACTGACTAAGGGTGGCTGTCGCTAGACTTGCGCGTGGCCCCCTTTTGTCGGTGCTCCTAGGAACATCTGTTTATAATGGCGCGTCGTTCGAAATTACCTGTCCTTACGTCCGACGGAATCCCTTTCAACGAACACCTGCCTTCCAATCGGTGACTCGTGAAAATAATCCATAATAAATATTAAAATTGTTTGTAGTGTTGTACGATGACTTCCCGGATTCATTCTTATATCGACACTTCGAATTTAATGTAGGACGTTTTGAAAAGTGGTTAGAATATACTTTTTATAAAGTGACAGATGCAGAAACGAAACAAAATTTAACCTTAAATTTCGATAGGTATGCACCTTAAAAATTGATGTAGATAATACGGAGTTACCACTAATTTATTCTTCAATACTAGGTTAAAGGGATTTCTACAAGAAATCTACAAGTTTCTTGCTTACAAAATGTAAAATATTTAAAAATGGGGGGTTAGACGTATTTTACAAGACTTATTAATTGTTTTCTAATCCACAATCGATTTCTCTAATTCTAACTGCTCTCGGATCTTCATACATAGTAAGATTTGAAAATTAATATTTATCAAATTAACAAATTGGTCGCTATTTTTCAATTCGTTTAATTTTTTTAAACGAGTGCAAAATTATTTAACAACCACAGATGTCGCTTGCGTAACACGAATACTAGCAACCTAAAAATAACAAAATCGAAAATGTAATTCGGGATGCATATACAACATATTTCAAAATAAGCACGAAAAACGATTTTATTACCTCATTCTTTCTTTTGTTGAAAAATTAGAGTTTACTTCGATAATAAAGGGAGTATAGGGAAAACATCGTATAGCACGGAAGGGTTGCTATCCGATTTCAAGTACTGGATTGAAATATTTTTAAAATTTTTAAAATGCAGGTAAAATCATTAACAGCGTAGGTACACTATTGTGAAAGGATTAATGCATTAATGGTCTGACCATTGCTACTGTAAAGTAGCAATAGGGTTCTATTTCTATGCAACGATGCATTATCCCAAACAAATATTCGAAGAATTACACAGATTATCCAACAACCATAGGCGTAGTCAGATGGGGGGCGGACGTTATGATCCCTAAATCTCTGAAATAATTTCCGCGGTGAAGAGATCAATTTCCTCCCTGGCTACGATCATGCCAACAACTATACTTATAATTGTTAATATTACCTACTTCAAGTAATAGAATGCTGTTAACTCCATTTGCGAACGGTTTTATAACTCATCACTTACACAAATACAAATTCTATTCCTGCGAAGGTGGATTAACATACGTATGTTTACGTTTTCGTAATACGTTTAGGTCATACACGAAACTGCAGTTGGTACTCCTTTTTGTTACCAATTTTGGCTGATTTTCAGTCTTCTGCCTATCTACCGATTTTATTTTGAGATCTACTGATTTTTATCTAAAACAACTTTGTGCGTACTCCTAATACAATTATTAATTTATGCTTGATTCATTTAATACTACGGAAACAAACAAAATATATATGCCCCTTTGTGCTTACATACATTGCAACACACAATATAGTTGTACATCAGACATTAAAAATGGTTGAATTTTAATAGTTCAATTTATTGATTCCGTAACTATACAAAACTGGATTCTGAGAACTTTTACAGAAACATCTTGAGGAATTCCTTCAATATCTACTGCAGCAAGTTTAATTCTAAATTAAGTAGGAAACGTAAAGTTGCAGAAATTAAATGTAGGTGTTGAATAGCGTTTTCTACATCGAATTTAATTATTTCTGAAATAATTTCACTTTCGTTTCGTATTACTGGTCATACAAAAGTCTCCACAATATCGTGTAATTGTTGTGGATATTAATTAAGTAAACATTTTAAACATAAAGTAATCTTTTTTTTAAATATATAATTTCTGTTACAGAAAAAAAGATATTTAATATCCATGTTTTCATTGTTTATATTTAATAACTTTAAACTATAGTTTTTATTGAGAAAAACTTATCTCTGTTTAAAATTTGTCGTTTCTTTAACTAACTTCGAATCTACCGAAATTCTCTGAAATCTACTGAAAAATATTGATGATATCTACTGAATATGTTTCAACAATCTGGCAACCCTGTCTACAATTTCCAATTATTTTTTGTGCGTGAATTGTTGGTATCTAATTTTCTGATGCCTTATTTTTATATTTATAATGATTTAACCGTTGTCGAAAAAAAAGGTGTGCGCATGTCTTAAAATAGATGATCAAAGATGTTCCCAGAAATTTTCCAATTATTTCAATAATTTAAGTTGCAAATTGGAAGGTTAGAGATTCAATAATAGAAGCAATGAGCTTGTTTTCTTTGCTGAAGAAATAATGCCACATAAATCCTAATATTTGTGGTGGTTAATCTTGATATTTTTCCTAATCACTTCGGAACCGTACGGAGTATGCGCAAAGGAAATTGGCGTTTCAACAATCGTAGAACTAGTTCGGCTCAATTCCAAGATCGTTCCAACAGACATTGAATTAATTCTGAACCGATTCGAGAACGGTGAAATCAATTCTTGGTTCTGAGTAAGGGTAAGTTTATGTTGGAGCTGCGGTAACCGACACGAGAGTGACGAGTCAGCAAAATCAATCGTCGCGCGTTGCGGAAAAGTGCTACGCCTACCGATTATCCGTTTTACTAACTGGTTGCTCTTATCGTTTTTCACTAGAGTGACGCCGTTGCGTGCAGTTTATCATTGGCGTTACGTTTGGTGGTAGGCTAAGTCTCGCATGTGTGTAACTCGCCACGTAGGAGATAGCCAGAGAGCTACGGCAGTATTGGCCAACGAAACCAATTTACAACGAACAATTTAGAAATATACATCGTAGTTAATTCCTATTACAATCGTATCGAAAACGTACTTGACGAATAACAAAATATAACTTTCAATTTATCTACGCTACTGCATATACCCGATCGACTCTTGGCTGACTAACAATCGCACCGAACGTCCTCACTGTAGATATCACAGCTCCAACCATAGAATAGAGGATGGGTGCCCTCGCGACTTTCTTGGTGCGATTAATTAATTCATTAAAATTTGGAAATTGCTCTCTAATGAATTCTGCAACTCTATGGGGGACATGGGCAGTGCATGTAATATGCAGCATATTTTTGAAGATGTCTTTAAGCAATTTTCCAGCTTTAAGCATATAAGCTGCAGCGTCACCCACAAAGAGCAAAGCTTTCTCCTGTTTCCTTACATCTTCGCAAAATTTTGTTAATACCGCAGACTACTACCGTTATTGCATCAATCAGCATTCACCCACCAGAGGATGTAGCTTGACTGATAATTTTTCCTCTTGCCATCTAATTAAGACATTTCTCTAGCAACAGGGTAAATAAAACATCCAAATTAGCACATACATATTTTTATTATACTGCAAATATACACTGAAATATAATGGTATAAAATTAATTTTTATTGATCACTTTCTCTTGTTATAAGGCACATCCATTGACGCTACTTCAATTAAAGTACAACAACGAAAAATGTATACATCTATTATGTATAATACAAGGTCGGTTTAAGGTATTTTAGTTAATGACATGGAAATGCATGGTAATACGCAAAATAATTATCGGTGTTACGCAAAAGTACTACTAGTATTATTGGTATTTGTATTGGTAGCAGTTGGGGGGGTATTATCTATTATATCTAATTACGAAATTCGTCTTAAATATAAAGCTAGACACAAAAGTTAAGTACAACTAATCGCGTTTGGCTTACTAATTATTCGAATTAATCAACGTTTTACGTTATCGCATTCCATTCTTTTTCGTTTAATACTACTACGGATGAAAAAAATAAATTCAATGAACTAACTGAGATTATACTGAATGAATATAATATATGCCATGCTAGTTTATGGTTACTAATTAAAAAAGTATTTACACAGTGTACGGAATATTTATGGAAAAGCTAAAATAGGTGTATAATCTTGTAAAGGATATGATGATGTAATTGGTTTTGTAAAATAATGTAATGGTCTGTGATGTTTCATTAAAGTATATTTTTAATCCATTCGTTTTTCATTTGAAAGAGAAATCAACATATTTCAAAGTACTAAATCACGTACTCGAATACTGTGGCACTGGAACACTGAAACACTTCACTATTACTGCTTCAGCAGCAGCAGTATTGCTGCTGAAGATGATAGCTTAGCTATCGAAACGTACGTTCAGTATCAGTGAAGTGTTTGTAGTAAGGGGTAATAGTGAAGTTTTTCAATGTTTCAAAGTAATACTCCTGATATTTATGCGCCATCTAATGATGAGCTGTAAAGAGACACAATTTTTTTTTAACCTGCGTGTAAATTATGTTATGTACTCTCATGAACATAATTAATGGGTTTCTTCCAACAGAAGTTGGAATCAGTTCGGGACCTTGCGCGGAGTATGCGCAAAGGAAAAAGGTGTTCTAACAACCGCAGAAGTAGTTCCGAATCAATTCCAAGATCATTGCCACAGGTACAGAATTAATTCTAAACCGGTTCAGGAACGGTGAAATCAGATTTTAGTTCTGAGAGTAAGAACTGAAAGAACGAAATCCTTTGTTCCATCACAAAGCAGAATAAATCCAGAACTAGTACTTTTTTAGTGCATGCACTTAAATGTCTGTCTCTGTTTGAGCAAACCTAATAAAATTCGAAACGCAGGCACAGTGTTGCCAAACTAAGTTTGATTTTGCCATTCTTGCACACTTTCTAACAGTGTATTAGTTAGTACGCCATTTAGAGATTAATTGGCCATTACATTTTTTTACAGAACTTTGAGTAAAATCTGCTAATACACGGGCGTTTATACACATTATTACGTCAAATACTGATTCCTTTTCAATTTTTAAGAACTATATAAAAGTTAACTCTTATCTTATAAATTTTAAATAACTTCAGTACGTAGTTTATTCGGGTTTTACGAATCACCTCGACAGCTCAATTTTAATAAACAAATCTGTACCGAAAACGCATGCGATACCAATCATTTTCAAGTACAAATAAATATAATAAAATAATAACACTAGCTATATTCTGTTGTATTTACAAGTAAATAGAAGTGCAGCCGTTTTTAGAAGAATAAAATGATTGTCAGCATTTCCAGATCAGAAAAGAAACGACGTAATCCATCTTGAAATACCGTTTTACGTATATAATATTAATTTAATAAGTATAAGGGTTGTCTACTGTATATACTTTTCTTTATAAACATTTAATGATAATCTCTTGAGCAAATAAGTTTACTAATTACTTAAATAATTAAAGAAAAGAGAACTAAAACTCTGTGGGAAAATATATATGAATACATGATCTTAATGCGCATGATTAACCTGGTGAAATAAAATAAATATTGAAAAACGAGATTGGCTAATAATAAGCACAACTTTTACTGCAAATAAAAATAAATGTCCACGTTAGGCATATTGAGACAGAAAGAAATCGTGTATTAATTTAATATTTTCAAACTTTCCTTAAAACCTTAGAACTCTATATGTAACTTATCTTAAATTACTGAAAGCCCATACATCATGTTTTGTACGCTTTCTCTTGAGAATGGGTGTTAGAGCACTCACATATGAAAAATCTGTTCGTTCTCTTGAAATAATATTCAATTATATATACTTGTATAACAATGGTAGACGACATGTTAAGAAGTTGAACAATGAAGATGATATAATTAACAAAATCACGATATTCCATCTGTCTCAAACTCTATTTCATTAAACTTAGTCATGTATAAAAAACATTTATATACACCTACTTATTTGAAAGAAGACAAATCTCTAGAAATACCAGTCGTATATATTCAATAACTTACATAATATTTAAAATATTTATATCATCTTTTTTGTTTATATACAAAATGTCTTCTTTCTAGACCGTTGAAAAAATGAAACCATGTGTGACTTAACCTTCTGAGATTTGAAAACAAACATGTACATTTCTTATTATTATATATATAAAAATATAAACAAAGTGTTTTGAATCCGTTTACTAAAAAGAAGACACACACATATAATTTTTATATACAAGCCATGACTTAATGATGGAATTAAATTGCCAATTTAGTCGCTTTTTTCGTTTCGACTATATCAGTAATCTAATTCCTTACTTATTTTAAAATATATTTGATGGTCCAATAGCTTTGAATTTTTTGTATCCTGTATTCAACTGCTGTTCGGCCTCTTACGAGGACAAATTTGGTTGAAATGTAGCCATGTGAAAACATGCTACGTCCCTGTGTAATCCTGCGTTTGTCTTTGGATTTCTCCAAGAAATTAGACAGCACAGCCTTTTCTCGAACCGTAGATAATCTTCAATTCGGGGAATATAATCTTCTTGATTAGTTGATTGGTTTTGGCCGTTAGCATGGATCGTTTCGAATCTTTCTTGTACACCTTAATTCCGGGCTTATGTACCAAGAAAGCGTTGTCGAGAATTAAAAATTCATAGTCCAAAACGCACAATGCGTAACCCTGCAATAAGAAAAGAAATATATACGTTGAATATATGAATAATTTATACATAGTTTTATATCGGGTGTAACTTGTCACTTGTTTGTTTGTTTTCAAATAAAAAATATTCAGAAAGACTGCAAAATTAAATTCAAGAATACAAGATGTTGCGGCGCACGATATTAGTTTGGTTTTTTAAACGGAACGTATATTACCATGTTTTTGGATGCCTCTCCTTAATTCATGTCAACTTTCATCAATATTAGTTTAACAAAGTAACTAATATAGCTGGGTACGAAGGATATTGAATAACATTGACATGAAGAGAGGCATCCAAAAATCAAATAACATACAGAATGTTCTCTTCAAAAAAACCAAACTTGTATCGTGTATAGCAGAAGCCGAATTAATATATAATATTAATATAAACTCGCGATAGTTCTATATGGAATAAAGAGGCTCCGTTCTTGGGTAGAATTATTGATGAACGGATGATGTATTCAATTGCTATTTATTTTGATTTATAGTTTTCTCATTTTCAATATTCAAATTCATCAATATTAGCGGCGCCTGAAATAAGAAACTGTTCGGCTTTGTACTTTGAACAATGGATTAAAAAAAATGAATTTTCATGTAAGAAAACTGTAATATTGAATATAAAGTCAGCTGGAGGCAGATCAATGGGATGCTAACGATACAAACGTTACACCAAATTATCTCTGTCTGACATGTACAGATTTTCTGCCAAAGCTGTATACAACGAGCGAAGTAGATTAAAAAATATGTTTTCTTTTAAACGCGTAGCTAACTACGACCGAGATTTTCAAAATTACTCTAGAGAGACCATAAAACAAATTGACGAAGCCCTAACTCAAATTTAGTTTCACATCTGAGGTCTTATTGTCAGTTTTTTTTTGATAAAGCATTTATATTCCGTCATCCCAAACGCTGTCACAACATGTTTCATAAATAAAAGTAATAAAGCTTGTAAATAATTATTAAATTTGCTTAAAAATAGATAGCTATTTACTGAAACTGAATCTCTGCACTCAGTTTTAGTGAAGTCGTGTGGTAACTGTGTTAAGGGTCATAATGAAGTATTTCAACTTTCATTTACCAAACAAACGGACAATATTAGCCAATGCTAAAATAGTAATTAATATTAAAATCTTTCTCACCTGAGTCATCTTATCACTTTTGCCCTCCCAACTAAGCCGCTCATCGTAGAGGGGATCAAAATTCGTTCCTATGAATATTGGCTCCCAATGTACGAAGTTGCCTATCCGCTTTCCGATGTGGAAAACGTTAAGACCGCTAGTTTCTTTAGCCGTCTGCCATTCTTTGGATTTCGGCACATTATGGCAGCCGGGACATACCTTCTTGTGGAAAGGGATCGCGGTGCCGTTCTGGAGCATTTCCTTCAACAACGTTTTCGTTTCGGGTACGTGTTGATCGGCGCTGACCTCAAACAAGTGCAACGGAAACACTTTCGGTTTCGTGGAACGGAGAGGACCTTCATTTTTCGCTATCATTTCTAGGAACTGTGGTATGATATTCAAACTCGGATAAAGTTCGATATCGGAGGCTAGTACGAAATGGGTCTGGACCGATTCTCTGGCTACGTTACGTCCTACGTTTACTGGATAGAGCAGCTTCTTTTGACTTTTGTACATTTGTTCTGTATTAACATTGAAATAGGGAGCTGGTTGGGAGCAATTGTAAGGTTCTGTGAACAAGGATTCTTGACGGGGTACCTAGAAAAATAAGAGAAAAAGATTATTTACTTGATTTAGTGAAATTTGCATAAAATATTATCCCGAATGTGCAGAAAAATAGCTTGTAAAAAAGTTGAGGAATGGTGGAGGGAATCAAGTTAGACAGTTTTAGATTATAATTTCTCTGCTGGAAGTCAAAATTGCATGCTGATCTCCACAAAGATAGGTAACTTTTTAATGCTTGTGAATGTTCCTGATGATGAATTCCTATGCCAGTACCTTCGTCTTTAGTCGGACTGTAAGGCGAAAAGGCAATGTAGTTATTTGAAGAAATCTACGCTTAGCGGCATGCGCATAACTATTATTATTAGTAATATTCAGTTTGTAAGTTTGATTCAAGTCAAATATTTTGGTTCGCCATTTTTTATTAAAGCTTCAAAATTATGAGATAAGTTTATTTATTTAAGTATTTTGTTAAGCTGTGTAATTTTGTTGTAGCACAATTTGAGGGAATAATATATGTATGGGAAAAATACTAAGAAGGTAGCCTTCATTTTACAATTCTCTATCATCCCGCCGGGTATTTTCAGATCCACCTTGTATATCTAATTGTCCAACTTATCAATTTTGTTAATGTAATGTTTATCTTTAAAAATAGACATATGTAGTTAGATTTCATAAATTACTATGGCGATATTTGGGTTGCCTATTGCTTCACTTTTCGAAGTTAATTGGATACATGAACATTCACAATATTCCATATTCTCTTTTACGTAACAAAATTAGGTAGAACATTAATAAAATTGCAATATGCAAATGAGGTGGCCTTGAACTCTTTGTTTTAGAAATTAAGAAGAGCGAATCATTATCAAATCAAATAAAATTAACTAGAAACTTAATAATAAAATCGGTAATACAGAAAATTATTAGAACTGTTCGTAATGACTCTTTGTTACTAAAATATCAACCGATGAGGGGTGATCTATCCATTTAAAAAAATCCAGTTAACGCAAGTTCTTATGTACGACGTATGTATGACGAGTCGTTGCTACTAACGTCAATTAAAACAGCTCAAGTTTGCATTAGGAGTAATATGCTGAGTATGAACTTATGTCACGGTCAAGTTTATTTTATCGGGGCGATAACGAGAAGCTTACATGGATGGAAATTAAATTACTGTGTAAATCTTTTTAACGTTTTGGGAGTAATTTCCTATACTCTACATTTCTAAGCTGAATGCTAGAAGTAACCTTGGAGCTGTTCTTAGATATGTATGTTTATTCAAAGCAGCTGTTGAACAAGTTTCGCATGTAGATGTGATGTTTATTTATCCTAGACATTATTGCCGTTCTTTTAAGCCGCATACCGAAGTTCTTCAAGCAAGATATTAAATGAGAGCTTAGTTCAAATAATACATTCAACAAGGGCGAATAAATTTACACTGCAATTAAAGGGGTTCAGACAAAAATGCCAAACCCCAATGGTTTTTGAAGAAATTTTATCAATTGTTAATGTTGCACTTCTTTTGACTTTCATAGGTCTTTTGATTAAACATAAGAAACTATGTTGAAACATACAAATCATAGATGAAACTATATACTAAGATTAAAAAATAAAAATTACTACCACCTCTTAACGTATTGGAGGATACAGTTAGGAAAACTGCAGCATATTGTCTACAATAAATCGACAAACCAGATAGAAGCATAAAATATTACATAAGAAACAACCATCGGAAATGATGTGTAGAAAAACGTTCATGCATTATTACGCTGTTTGAAGAAGGATATTCGGGGCGACAAATTGCTGAAAAAATAAATATGAGAAGTTCAACAGTAAATGACACCATAAAGCGATATCGGACAACTGGAATTATAGAAAATTGTGTTCGTCCTGGAGCACCTAGGAAAACAACAAAAGCTGAAGATTTGAGAATTGTATTATTAAGCAAACGCAATAGAAAATTAATAGCGCCACAAATAGCATCCGAAGTCAATCGCGGCCGTGAAGAACAACTCTCGGCGAGTACGGTAAAACGTCGACTTCAACAAGCGGACCTTCATGGACGCATTGCCATTCGAAAATCTTTATTACGTCGGGGCAACAGAGCAAAACGGCTACAGTAGGCCCGTTCTCATCTAGATTGGTCGTTAGATGATTGGAAACACGTGCTTTGGAGTGGCGGATCAAAGTTTGAGGTTTTTGGGCAAAATCGACGAGTTTATGTCCGAAGATCTAAAACCGAAAAGTGATCTCGGACTGCATTGTGACAACAGTGAAGCAACGGCGTAGTTCTGTGTTAGTGTGGGGATGTTTCTCCTTTGCTGAGACGGGAGATTTATGCAGAGTGTAGGGTGTAATGAGGAAGGAAAATTATTTTGCAATACTCCAGAATCATGCAGTGCCATCAGGCTTGCGTATAATATGCCGTAACTTTACATTCATGCATGACAATGACCCAAAACACACTGCGTTAGTGTGTAAGAACTATCTAAAGGAGTAAGAAGAACAGCACACCCTGAAAGTAATGACACGGCCCCCACAAAGCTCAGATTTGAATCCTATAGAGTTGTGGGATGAACTGGACAGGAGGATCCGAAAAATATGCCCAACTTCACAAGAACATTTATGGAATATTCTGCAACATGAATGGATTAATATTCCACAATCCGTTTTAACAAAACTTATCGAAAGAATGCCTAGAATAGTTCGAGCGGTGATTAACAGCAAAGGAGGTTTTTTCGATGAAAAAAAAAATAAAATAATGTTCATTACGTTATATTAGGCCAGAATAACTTTTTATTTATTTATTTTTGTCTGTGTTACCTGTACATACAATAAAATTGCATTTTGTTTTTAGTTTCGTTTGTTTCTGTAACCTTTTCATGTTTTTTACTAACCGACCGAACTTCTCGGAACGGCAGTGTATGTATGTATTAGAAAGAAGTATTGCAAGTTTGAAAAATTGATGTAGCTTATGCTTTAAAAAAGTAAAAGAGAGTAGGTATGATTTTTTCGAGGAAATACAATATTTGTTAGTTATTATTAAGATAGGCTACTAACAAGTAAATTTCGAGACCTTGGTTACCAAATTACCAAAGACAACTTATTACAGGAGTTGTAAATAGAAAAAACAAAACGTTGAACAGAAGAGAAGATCTATACTGAAGTTCAATTTTACAGCGTTACAAGTAGTCCATTGTTTTTTGTTGTTGTTTTTGATGTTATCTATTTTACATACTTCCTTTTCTAAAAAAAAACATCAAGAATTTGGCAGCTATATAGTTTCAGTAGAGATAACTAATGAACAATTTAGTGCGAAAACAATTTTACAACCCAATAGTTTTTCCAAAACAAAACAGCCAAACAAATTTCTATTAATTTAATTTTCATTTCTATCTAAAATTGGTTTAGTCATTCGATCGAAAGTACCAAATATGTTCTCTATAGTTCTATTGCATTGTACGACCTCAGGTACTACCATTCTCTACAGCAATAATCTCACTCACCTCTTTAGGAATGTGTTTGGTGCTAAAATAAACATGAAAGGTGACTAGTTCCTTAATTAATGGCGACGTACAATCACGTAAATACCATATACTATCCAACGTAGTTTTAAAGTCGGTACCGGGAGCATGTAGAGCTAAACTTATGGGTCCTTGCCATTTTTCGACTAGCGGTACCAGATTGTCTAGGAAGGAGTAATCCGCGTGCGTAGTATACGTCACTGATTCGTCGCACTCGAAAGTCCTTCTCGCCAACACATAATTATAGAACACCCAGTAATCACCACGTTGCTGGGCCATATTAAGTAATGGCCTAGTCACACAGTTCGTTATATTGCGCACTTTTTCCGAAACACTCAGCGTTCTAGGTGTCGAAGAGAGCTGCTGTACTTGAGTTACACTCTTTGATTGTTGTTGCAATTGCGATTGTTGTTTCTCTGTTATTGTTCCCTTGCTGATACTTGTTGGCACATCATTATCAATCTGCGAGAGCAAAGACGAAGAACCCATCGATGGTAGTGCTGATTGTTGCTGTTGCTGTTCCATCTGCTGTAGTTTTGGTTCCATCGCTGCCAGATTCCTTCCGGATTGCTGCAGTGATCTGATCATGTTCGAAGTGCTGTTGCTACTCAACAGGTACACGAAGAGGTACAGCAGGAGGATGATCAGTGAGCACTTGACCATAAATAGACGCTTGTTGGTCATCATTTTTCAGCTGGATCCGAATCGGTTTCTTCTACGCCCAGGCGGTCTAAGTCTGATGTAATGGCGTCGTATAATCTTCAACATTACCGAGGATCATGCGTGCGGCGTTCGGAGGGCCGAAATCGAGGATATACTCAGTACCATTCTCGTATAGATGATGAAACTTTGCTGCGAAAGCAAGAGAAAAATCTAATTAGTTTATATAGAACTGAATTAACTGCACATTCTTTACTATGTAAATAATTTAGTAAAAGCAGTACAGTGAGATAGGTATGTACGGGAAAAATTGAATTATATGGCACTTGTAAATCTGATAGAAACAGTGATACAGATCAATGAAAATGAGCGATAAGCAAATTACATTTGTTTAATAATAAGTAAGAACAATCAGTTCTAAAGCGTTCCAGAAAATCAAATTTAAGCAGTTAAATAATCCTTTTAATATAAAGGCCGTACAATTATATATTAAACTCCAAGATACACCAAAAGTACTCTTTGCAATTTTGTGGTTCCTAAAGATTGGTGATGTGTAAAACTGCTCATATGCGCTAGCAATTATAATTTGTTACTGTTAGTTGCCAATGTAAAGAAGCTGCTATAGTGTCTTACTGTTGACGCTACTCACTAAATATCTATTACGGCTAGTGGTAACGTAAATGGGAGGCGAAGGACAATACTTCGATTTCCTCGTGTACTTCTTTGTCAGTGCAATGTACACGATATCCAACGAAAACATCCATCCGGCGATCCAGCGAATCGAAGACTTGCTTGACCTCCCATTTACATCATCACCGGTCGCCACTACTTTCGTGTTTGAATGAAACAATGGGTTATTTAAGTAAAGAAGTCAAATTAGATCAACAAAATTATTTGTTTCGAACTTGCGTGGGTGAAACCTAGAACACTCTTGAGAGAAAATTGACAAATATAATTAATTATTAATATAAGATGTTAAGTCATCGATATTAATAATATCCATAACTTACGTACACGAAAACTACAAAATAAGGATGGCAAATCACTTCGTATGTTGTAGCTATGTACGTATTCTTTAAAGCATCTTTTTGTTCTTTGATGATGCTGATGATTCTTGGTAATATTGACATTACATCATTTCTTTTACCTATTCAGAAAACAATCGAATAGAATAATAGAAACGTGGCGAGTTCACGACTTTTTCTGGTATCGGAAAACACTTGGCATAATAACCTGTTCCAAATATAGAGGAAAAAGTTGCTTACGTATACTTAACAAATACATATACATATATACTCCCGTATATATGTATATGTATTTGTTAATTATAGGAAGATAAAATAATCTGATGATATTCCCTGTTGTACAAACAATTGTGAATTCGGTGTTTATTTATTTACGCAATTTGGTACTTGAACATTCAAGTACTTTGCCTAATTTTATTTGTTTACCTTAAATTCCCGCGTTAGATATTTTTGCCATCAAGATAAGCTTGGCATACCGAACAAGATAGTTAATCCATTCAATCAAGTTAATCCATAAACAAAAATGTAGATAAAAGATTATGAATGATTACCTACTTGAAAAAAAGTAACATATCTTCATCATCATTAACACAACAAATTTGGAAATAAAGGAGGAAACCTAAGAGATTGCCTATTCACGTATATGTAAGCACATATAATCTAACCAGATATGTTAAATAAACCAGTCAAGCGTATCCTATGCAATCACAAGTAACGCTGGATTTATTAATTCAAAGCACGGTATAAAAGGGGAAGTCCTCCAAATTCTAGTGGGTACCAATGTGGCGACAAAATCATTTAAAATTTTGTAAATGGTGAAAGCAGTTAAAATAGTGATGAAGTGGCGAGTTTCTGTACGAAGTGGTGAATTTTTAATTTTAACTGGTTGTAATGGTAGAGCAAGATCCACCCAAAGTGATTATTTGTCATCTGATTTAGTAACACTGTAAATCATGTGCGGTACAGACCACTATGGTTCTCACGATATTAACAGAGTATTAGGTTGGCCACCATGTAGGTTATTTCTTGTAACGCAATTCAAAGTGCAGTAACTCAATTTGATATTTGGTATTTATGATTTGGTGGCTTTCATTGAATATGGGAATATCACAATATGTCTTCTGCTTCACAAGCTCTTAATATATTCGGCTGCTCTGTTCTAAAGCTTCCATCTAACTGCTAATATAATGATTTATTCGTTTCTGTATTGAAGTAACTAAATTAGAATGTTTATTATCGTTATTGAAATGAATGGTGAAAAGTGGTGATTGTTAAGGAAAACGGGTGGTGGAATCTTATTTTAACACCTGACAACCCTGATTTTTACGGTATACGTATAAATACATTGAAGGAAATATATTTAAACAATTAAAATATATATCTTTAATTATTTCGAATTTATTACCAATACTATAAAATTGATAAATAAAAGGGAAACCTCGGGAAGAAAAAGAAAAACATCTAGACAAACAGATAGGAGTATTATTAGAGAAGCAAAATGTCAACCTTCATCTGCAAGTATAGCAAGGGAATTAGGGCTTAATATTGGTGCTCCAGTTGTTAGAAGATTGATAGAAGCTAATTTACCCGCTAGAATACCAATAAAAGCGCCACTACTTAAAAAGCGTACTATAAATAGCCCGACTTTCACAAAGGAGCATCTTGATTGGGCATCATCTAAATAGCACGATATATTCTGGTCTGATGGGACGAAGATTGAGTTATTTTGTAATAAAATAAACAAACAGTATGTTTGATGGCCTGAAAACCCAGAAAAAGGCGATGAAACATGATGGCGACAATTTCCTAATGATATGGGATGGAATGGGGCTATACAATAAAAGGAATTATGATAGGAGACCATATTCAGAGACATAATGTTGTTGTATGCAAAGGACGAGATGTCACTAAAAATAAAGGTCACACAACAAAATATTAATTAATAATTGCTTTTAGACAACAATTTCTCTTTGTTAATTAATTTTTACACAAGAACTAGCCTTTCTATTGTAATACTGTTATTATTTTGTGTATAACTGTGCATACACAGCTATAACACTTAACCTTATAGGTATGGGTATGGAGAGTGTATACACTAAACAATCATTAACAATAATCCTCGAAAGCATCGCACTAGAAATAAAAATGACAGAAACTAACGAAAATATAGTATCGCTCTTTTTAGAGGAAATTCGGATAATCTCAGCTCACTAAAGATACGACGGTTAATCAAGAAGTCCTTAGAAAATCTAAGGTCTAATGGTTTGTTTCTAGTAAGGATCATTAGTCACTAGACAGCTGACAAAGTCTCAATTAAATCTAAGATCTAAGCAAAGAATTGTTATTTATGCAGGAAAATGAAAAAAAGTGAGTTTCGAGCGGTGATTAAACACTTAAAAGGCTTAACGCCGAAAGTAATCAAAGCTGAGCTGGATGAAGTTCATGGCACATCTGCTCTTGTGTTAGCAACTGTTTACGATTGGGTAAATGAGTTTAAACGTGGCCGTATATCCACAAAAGATGAATATTTTTCTGGAAATGACCACCCCCGAAATGATTGACAAAATCCACGATATGGTTTTAAATAATCGACGAAACCGAAAGTTTCAAACCACTTAGAAATAACACCACGTATACCATACGAATTTAACTTTGTAATCAAGAAATCATAGTCTACACAGGCAAAAGCACGACCCAGGTCGCAGACCGCAGACGTGACTTGTCTCCAATGATCACTCAGAACAGAATCTATAACAAAAACATCTTTCATTTCAACTGTAACACAAAAATATGTTGTCTGCAAAAGTAGCACTATTATCCTGTATATGATATGATATTTTTACAACAATTAAGTTAAATGTGGATGCATCTGACGAGAGTTATTTAGAAAATTAATATTAAAAACTCCTATCAAAATAGTCCCATGTCCAACAAAATATGTAATAATTTTCTTGAAATTGCTACGTTAAATGTCGATTTTAGTACTTCGTACAACTTATAACTTATAACCGAAAACATTCAGTAGCTTATATAATATCGGATGGATTATTCATAGCGCAACATAGACCTTCTTATCTCTCACCGATTATGAGGAAGATGCCGACACTGGAAATTTTGTTGTTTTGCATCTTAATAATACAATTAATCTGGAAATTACACTGTTAATGTGGAACATTAATTTATTAATAATTCATGAAAACATCTTTGAAAATTGTAAAACAAACATCTCTAACATACGGATTTTCGTTCGGGTATGGGTATATCGAATAAATGGGAATAGTTCAGGGATTAATGTTTTTAATGTATTAAGTACATGTGCACAAGGAATTTCATAACAACAATTGTGTCCAACACTGATTTCCGGATTACAAGCTTAATACTATAATTTTTTATACTAATCTTTTCAAAAACACTTTACTTTCAATACATATCATTTTAATCTATTCTTTTTGCCTAATAAATAACAAATCCATAATAATTACGCTGGATTTAGTTGGAAAGGTGACGTTTGCTGATTAACATTCTAATCACATGTTCACTAAATTGTTTTTTTTTTTTTATTTCCATCGACGTTATTGTAGACGCTATAGATCTCGATATTGTATATCGCTCAAATGGAGAACCTTCTTGTGTTAACACAAAGTTAATCTGGATTTTTGAGGGGCATGACATGGGCACGCGTCAACCGTATGTGAAACGGAAACCTCATCAAGCATCGGACCAGTTGTTGGAGCAACAATTTTTACTGATGTTAATTGGACTACCAAGGCTTTATGCGCGTGTTCGGGAGGGAACGATTGTTTGGTTACTAAAATCAATAAATCCATGTGAAACGAGGGTTGTAATTTCAGGAATATATGTAGGTATCGGTATGTGTTACAAACATGTATGCTTGTGTATATAATACGCAACATCAATTTCCTACCAATTTGCTTATTGCTAGTGAGATTGTTTTAATTTCAGTTATTAAAAAAAATTCTCTCCGCGTTGCTTCCGAATTGAATACCAGCAGCAGCAGCAAAGTTTCGTAGGAGTGTGGATGAAACGAGGTAGGGTAGTACCACGTAGGTAATTTTTTTTAAATTAAAAACATAGAAAAACACTGTTGTCGATGTTAATCCTTGAACTGATACTGAAAATCGAGCTGAGTTAATGTAATCCTATATGACGGCTCAAGTATTACATGAAGTGGTTGATTAGTTTAGCAGGATGACATCTCAAAAAGGCCGACTGAAAGCGTGCGTTTGAAGTGAGATTTATCTTTAGCTTTTGTGTAGCTCTGCAGTCCTATTTATGACACGTTTTACGTCAGTTAAACGCAAATCAAATACCCCGTAAAGGCTGTTTCAAAACTGAGAACAGATGAGAATCGCTGGGTGCGAGATCTGGTGAGTAAGGCGGATGCGAAAGCAATTCCCATCGTAAGTCGTTCAAAACATCCTTTATCTTTCTTACGATATAGGGTCTTGCATTATCCTGTTGCAATAACGGATGCTTATGCAACCAGGCCGCTTTCTGACAGGTGCCAGTCACAGTGGTCCGGATAACAAATTCGAATAATATTCTGTGTTAATTGTAGTACTTTTCGGTAGATAATCCTTAAAAATAATCCCCTCCCAATTCCAGCACACGGTAAGCATTACCTTTCCAACAAACGGAACTGCACGCTTTAAGTGGAGGCCCTTCTTCCGGTTTATGCCATTCTTTGGATTGACTTTTGGTTTCAGGATTGAAATAAGGAATCCACGTTTCGTCATTGGTTATTATTCGTTGTCAAAATTCATCACCGTAACGGGCCAACAGCTCTTGAAGTCGATGACAAGTGTCAGACCTATTGAGTTTGTGTTGCAGTCTCAATAATTTTGGCACCCAGTGGGCTAGGCGTACACTAATTTGAGGAATAGTCATTCGCCTGTCCTCTTTCAGTAGGTCCTCCACGACAGTAATGTTGCTTTCGTTTATCGACGTACTCGGACGATCGTCTGATGTTCAACCACTTTTAAAGCGATCGATTCATCAAAAGTATTGCCTAGAAGTTCTGCGTAATTTCATTAGAGCACAATTCCCAGAACTTTGGCAACATCCCTCGTACTTTGTTATCATATTAAAAACGTGCAAATTTCCTATTCCATGTAAGGGCTTCACAACAACATAAGACTTGTTCCAGTAGGTGTATTAATCAGTGGCCAAACATTATACCGTCAAAGGTTTATATGCTATTCATATGTAATTTTTAAAGGCATTGTTTTTAACAAACAATCCTATGCGTCAATTGTAGTTTAGGACGTTTTAAATAAATTATTGACCACAATTAGTATTCATATACGTTATTCACTGTAAAAAAGAAATATGGAAAGACATGCAGGGTGGATTTTAAAAATGAAGGTTTGAAATTTCTGCGGGGCACTCTTTCATCTCTGATTGTTTTGTCTAAAATATGTATAAATTATTTTTTTCGGTTAATTTGAGTAAAATTTAAGAGCCGCTACCAAGACCCAAATATTCGATCGTATGGGAATTAAAAAAAAATTCGCAATATTATTAAACTAAATAATTGATATGCATTTGAGATGAATTATTTTTAAAGAGAATGTATAAGATACTTAATACTACATATTACTCAAAGGTCCTTCAAAGATTAAAAGATCTCATGTAATACAATTAATAGAGCGAAACGAAGACAAAAACTTTGTGTTCATTCACTTCGTCGTCGTTTTATTCTAGTGATAAAACTCCATATAACACTTCCCCAACGCCATTTTTGCAACATCGCCAACGCTGGAGACTCATCTTACTTCATCCATCACCTCTTCGATTTAGCAAAAATGAGTAATCGAAAAGCTGCTTTTGTTCCATCCACTCTTAAAAGTATAGGTTGTGATCCGTTTGAATACAATGCCAAAACTTTACCTATTCGTCGAGATCGTGCACAAGGCATCTTGCAGGAACGCCTAGGAATCATTTACAGCTATTTTTCGATACTACCAACTTCCCATGTGATTTTTAAAGCAAATCAAAAAACTCGTTCAGTCTTTGAGAGTAGCAAATGATGTAGTAGAAGGAGGAGTAGTTCTTATGGAAGGGTACAACAGATTACATACAAATAATGAGAAATAGGAGCAATACTTAGAATAGAATAGAATTGTCTCTGATTTGTCTATTATTCTTTATTTATTTTTCTTTAATAGTAAAATGTACCTTTTAACATATTTTAATAAAAAAAATATTTACTTAAAGTTTGATTTGATTTAGTGTTTTTTTTTATTACGCTTTTAAACTTGAATTTGTAGTAGCGACCCCTAATAATTACCATTTTGAAAAAAAAAAAACTGGGAGTTTCTTGCAACATAGAACTGAAATAGGGAGCGCCCCAGATAGAGATATATTTACGTATGTATGTACATGTACGAATTTTATGTTTTCGCAGACAAAACAATCGCAGCGTATGATATGTAGACACAGCGAAGAATATGATGGAAAAAATACATTTTGAGCGAAAACTCTTCGCCGGAAATTGAATGGGATTACCCATTCCCGATATCCGACGTATTATAGGTAGGATGGCATAAGCTGGAAGCTTTGATACAAATTCTCTAGAGGCTACTGCTGTTTCGAAAGCAATTTTTCGAAATATATGCGGAATTGAGTTGCAATATCGAGCTACGTAATTCTTTAACACTAAAGTTTTATGCGAAAAAAAGCGGTTTTGTGTCACTTTTGTTACATTTTTTTATTCGAACAACGTTCATTATTTTTGTAATAATTCGAGATTTACTGTTTTATACATAATATTTTTTAGTTCGATATAATCTTACAATTAGAACTGTATGTATTCAAGGTTTGTTATCAGTAATCCAATCGTACATTGGTGATTTTCCCCGATGTTTTTTTAGAATAGTGGTCATAAACTGTAGATTTGGCATATTAGTACTATGTCACTTTGACCGCGTGTAATATTACCGAATTGTGTATAACTGCAAAAAATTATAATGTGAATTTGCAAAATTATAAATTTCTTAAATAAAAAGTAAAAAAAAATCTAAATTTGCTAAAGTAATAATTTCAACTGGATAAATTGTATACTTTTTTGCCGTTGAAAAATTCTTTTGATGAACTCGTTAGTAAAATTGCAAAACTTTTAAAATTAAAAGTATGCTAACACTATCTAATACTATAGCGTATTCCTGCGATAATCTTATATCTTTGCTCACATAGGAATATAACACTTACTTAACATTATGATAAAAGCATAATCCACTATACAATTACATTTTTTTTGTTTGGTTTTCACATTATCAATCATCTTTGACTAAGTTAGTTACATAACATACAATAATTAATCATCTTATATACTTCCTCTAAAATTATCCTCAGATACATTTTAAATAGAATATTAAGTATTAGACTATTAGCTGCTGTAGATACATTAGCAGTTAAAATTAAACAAAAAGAACCGTATCAACTAACGCAATACTTCCGTTGTTCTAACTGATATGTGCTCACCATATGTAGTCCAGTATGTACTATATTTGAGGAACTATATTGGAAAACGCTGTATTTACTTTCTGAACCCCCCTTATAAATTAAAAAAAATACAATATTTCTAAAAACTTCTGCATTAGCATTCCTATCTTAAACATTTGCAAAAATATGTTTTATGTAAACACGTGCAGTTATTCTGTACTATTTGTAGAAAAATGCACACCTCAAAAACTGCCAAATGCACAAATACCCATTTTATGTCACTAAAAATTTCAAGTACTTGTAAATTGACTTTTCAATAAAGGTGTTTATCGATTATTTCATAATTTATTTTAAAAAAGACAGCGTACAATGTATGATATAACGACAAAATTCTACACGGTGAAAAACCAAGAACTAGTAAAAACGATTTCGTGCAATTTTACAACTACTTTACATTACAACTAGAGACGCAAGGATTTTACTTTGACTCAAAAATATATTATTGAAAGTTGCTGAATCAGCAAAAATTTCTTATTTCCTTGGTATTTCCGATGTAATTAAATGTCTGAAGAAATTTCGCCTCAGTAAGGATCGAACTTGATGTCTGTTACTGGTACTAGCCCGCTGGGCGGGCTAATAACCACACAAGTGAAAGTTCCTGACAGAAGGTCCTCGTTAGCACGCCCGTCCGGCGAGCGAGACGTGTTAGGTTCGATTCTTTACCGGTATGGTAACGGTATTTAATTTAATTAAGGTTTAATTGGTAACTTAATTCCCAAAATTTAAAGAAATCTGGAACTTCTTGTAATATCCTGAAGCTTTTCTTTGTATTTTTAGATATGGCCCCGGTAAAACTGTATTAGATGAATTTCAAACGCTAACTGCCATAGTAAAAATGTCATTAACAATGCTTTATGTTTATCCCGGCCACATTGTTGCAGTAAGGTTCACACTAATCACGTCACTCGATGTTGAGAAAACATTTTCGACGTACGACGTACGTAGCCAACCTGTTACAGCATTTAGAAATGATGGGTTCTAAACAACGTCGGGGCTGAATCAAAAACGTCCCATTTGATTTATTTTCAAAAAGTCTCGTGTTTCCTGAGTACTGTGAGAGCGGCAAATGTTGTCACACAAGAACACAACGCTATGTTCTATGTTCTCTGACGTGAAGGCGTGCCTTGGAGCCTAGCACTTCGAGGATGTTGAGGATCCTTAAAATGATGTAGCAGGCTCAGGCGGCCGAGTTCTATGGCGACAGGATTTCAAAATTTGTTAAACGCTATGTGAATTTACCTGGCAAAATTGTGAAAAGTAGTTGTAGTAAAATATTTGTATCCATGCGGATTTTTTATTTATAGCCAAATATGTTAATTATATCTAATTGTGTAAATGAACAAGTAGTTCCTTTGTAACTTGGAAGTTGGTTTTATTAGTAATGTTGTAAATATTACTATTATTATTTGGTTATTTTTATTTGAAAATATCTGTTATTTTATTTACAGTAACGCTATTCCTTTTTTTCTCGATTGACACAGGACAAAATGAAGTGCACAAGAAGCATGTAGATGAGGGGCATATCTAATATCTATCATAAAAAAACGACATAGGTATTCTCACATTTTTGTTACATTTTTTATGCATAAAAATTCGAACACTATTAATAAAGGTTTTCGTTATCTGAACAAATTTATTTGTTATATTCACAAAAGTATGTATGTAAGTGCTAATTAAAAATAAATAACCTTTTATTAAAATGATAAATTTGTTCATTAAACCAATTCTATAATGAAAAATTTATCATATCAAGGAATTTCGCATTCAGTGTATATTTGAGCTTAAAAATTATTTACTTTAATTATTAATTTTTTGCCACCATTATTTCATTATATATATAACGACCACAAAATTTTAGAAGAGGGAAGTAGTATAGCTGTGATGTTTTTTATCTTTGATTTTTCTTAATTTAGCACTCGCATTATTCGCAACTTATTTAAATGCACTGTTTTACCTTGCCTTTCTGCGAAGCGGCAGGCGTGCGAGAACCTCACGACAATTTCGATCGATTTCAGAGCATACACACTGAATATTTAAGACATCAACTTGACTGATCCGACGTTCAACGGTGCGTTGTGCACACGCAATAAAGCTCACGTCCGTATAGAATGTGTAAACCTGACGGTTCGGTCTAGATTATTCGGCAATAAAACGTCACTCAACTCGGTTAACATCATCAGGCAAATATTTCGTTTAGATTTACCTGGAATGGCCAATTTAGTTTTACGGTTACACCTTGTACTACCTTAACTATGTCAAACTTCAGCTTATACAATTCACTTAATTACCGCCATAAGTCAACGTTAATGTGGGTCAAACTATATTTTCGGTTATAACATTAGATTCTACACCTTTTCTTTTTTAATATTGCTCTAATTATAGCTACAATTTATTTTCATTGAGTACGCAATTTAAATTAGCTTGTTTCTTCAGCGATATCTAAGAAACTAGATCAATACGATGTCTGCTTAATGTAAGCTATTCTGGGTAACTGCAATATATATGATGAAGTCAAAAAAAAACATTTGAACAATTTCGTAAAGGAAAATCTTACAAAACATTAAAATGAATCTATGCAATTACAATAATTTCAGTAAATTGTTTCTGTGATATAAAAAAAAAAAAAAAAAACATAATTTAGAACAAGTTCTGTTTTGAGCATCAAGTTTTAGTAAATATAGAAAATTTTACCATTGCGTTGGCAGAAACATTTTCTTACATCAAGAAAGAAATATTTCTTGAATAAAAATGCCTACAGCTTATATAGGCGTGAAACGCCACGTTGTTGGTATTGTGCGTGCGCGAAATTCATACATATGCAGCAAATTTGCAGCAAGTCGGTATCAGTCCTCATAAAGTCAAGATCTTCAAAATCCTCCTTTGTGTGAATATAAATTTGCGATTCTCAAAATTTGTTTTACCCACTTCTTATCATCTGCAGATTGCTCCCTGCGCTTATTAAAATAAATTAGTACAAAACGATATTTTCAAAGCCCTTTGGAATGGAATTGGCTTGCGATTTCTTGCATTTCCACTTTGTTGCCTCCCAGTCAAAACAAACCATTTCATGCATTCTTAATTCAGTATCTTAGAGTGAAAAATGAGTTTACCAAGATATTCTTAAGAAATAAGCTCCTGGCTACAATAAATACAAACTCATGAAAATTGCTTATATTTTTGTTACAAACACCACTAACAATGGGGTTGCTTAGCGCATTCACCCAAAAATTTAAATTGCAGAGTTTTGTAACTAGACAATCTATGCGCCTTCCAAGAAATTCGCATTCCTAGCTTACGCTGAGTGCACTACGCGAAGTGGCGGAGGAGTTGTACGAAGGCAAAAATGTGTCAGATCAGTCTTATTAGGCACTTAAAAATGGATCCTGAACCAACTGGACCGTAGCGAATTCTGGTATGAGAAAATCGCCCTCCTAACTCACGTTGAGCATATTACAGCGAAATAGGGGAACCGGGGGAGTTACACGACGGCGGATCAGTCTTATTAGAGACTTAAAGATGGTTCCTGAGCCTTTTTAAGAATAATATAAAGTATTCAAATGCTAGAATTTACAATTCTAGGTTAAATCCTATAAATATAATCTCATAATATTATAAAATTTAAAATTCTAATTGTAAATATATAAAATAGTAATACTTGTGCACGCATTTCAGAGTACATAGTGCAATATTCTGGAAGTAGTGCTTTACCATCAATTTTTAGCAAGTTGGCATGAATCTACGACTTTCATAATAATTTTATTGAAACTAACGATTTTCAAGAAAAGCCGTATCAATCTGTTAACAAGTGCAACGTTAATTGGAGCAATTCTAAACCGCATTTAAGGGACGATCTTACAGATAAATAATTTACAACTTTATACGATAATAATTATAAGAAAACAAGATATAAGCTTGTTATATGTTGCGAAACACTTAAATATAAAATACATAAATTTAATGTAAAGAAAATATGAGGGGAAAAATACATGTACTTCATTTCATTATTCAAAAACACGCAGTACAATATTTTGTTATATTGGTTACAAATTTACTTGGTTTTATTAGTTATTTTAACCCTATTTAGCTATTAGATCTAACAGATTATAAAGATGATATTTCATTTGAAACATTGCTGTGTAAACACCTTATACATGTAAGTTTTATTTATAATAGTATGAGTAGTATAATAATTTTAATTTTCAAATGTTGTTTGTTTAATTAATAATAAATTTTAAAGAGGCAACAATAGTTATGATCGATGCTTTATTAATTTACAAAAGTTGTACTTGCCTCCTAAAATATGTATGCAAATATGTGCTAACAAATAAGAACTGACCATGAAACTATCGATGTCTATTTATAGTCACTATAAGCTTGCGGTATTGTTAGAATATTGCTGAAGATAACACCGTACTTTCTATATTTTTGCCAAAATTAAATTGAAATTTAAAAATACTTGAATTACCTACGATTATGTAAAATACAGCTGACTCTAGTAAGTGTTATCGTTTGGAAATTCGAAATTGGAATAAAGAGGTGCATTGACCTAAGATAGTAGCCCTAGATTTTTTCAGGATTTGTATTTATTCTCTTTTAATGTCGATGATAAGAGATCAAGCGACAGTTATGAACGGAGTTTCAC
Organism: Oryctes borbonicus; assembly: GCA_902654985.2. Taxonomy (NCBI): domain Eukaryota; kingdom Metazoa; phylum Arthropoda; class Insecta; order Coleoptera; family Scarabaeidae; genus Oryctes; species Oryctes borbonicus. The sequence goes on from LR736890.1 coordinate 1,740,328, forward strand.
TCAACATTTCAGGTTTTTAAATATTTTAAGGCAAGCGAAAAGATGTAAAATGATAATGCGAAATTTAATCGAGGTATCCATGCGATGTTAGTTTGAACTTTACTAAATAATTCTAACTAAATATATTTACGCAGCATATTTGCACCAAGGATTTTTTGCAATTTAATTATACGTTCTTTGAGGCATTTTATAGTACAGAGTAGTTTTATTATTTTGAAAACACGGATAATATCAGCTCCAAATGTAGTCCAGACATATTTATAACTGCAAATAAATGTTCAAATATTCATAATTTTCAATTAAAAAAAAAAATTATTTGTTTCGGCTAATTATTCATTAAATAAGTAAGTAATCTATGAGGAATGACACTTATTGTACAGAACGTTCGCTTTCGATTTATTTTTGATATATTGGAAGACTACGACTTATTTCTCGCACCTTAGAATATGTGAGTTGGTTGAATGAGATAACGTATACCGGGTGAATTTTTTAACTTTAAACTTTTAAAATACCTCGAAAAATAAACACTTCACGAAAAAACGTCCAGAATTAAAATTTGACCGTTCTGCGGAGAAAATACGTTAGTATTAAAATTAGTTTCCCTCTCTCCCTTCATGTAGGTGGGGTGGGGCATCTTAAGTAGGAACTCCTATATTTTTTCCAGATTTGAATTCTATGGCAAAGAATGTGTAGGATTTGTCTGAAAGATTTTTTTCGATTCATGATAGATGGCGCCTTAATCAACGAAACTCAATTTGTTTCAATTTTTCTTACTCATACGATTCTGCAATACGTCTGGAATAAAAAAATGCCACGTTTTTTTCTTCCATTCGTTTTTTTTTTTTTTGTATCAAAAATCAAGCACTCCGATAAGTAAGAGGCGAAGGGACTCGCATTAACCAAGCACCCTGATACGTAAGAGACGAGCAGGTTAATCAAGTACCCCAAAGGTGCACTAAAAGTAGTTTATTGTATTTCCTCGGCTGCATGGTTACATTTTGTATTTTTTTCGAGTGCTTATTATTCGAAATATTTCAAGGCTTCAAGTTACAAAATCGAACGGTCTATAGTAGTAATTACGTGAAAAAGACCTGAATACCTTTACTGCAAAATTTCATTCAAAGAAGACATGCACTATTAATTTTAGGTTTGCTTATGTATACGTGTGCTGCTTTGGGTACGTAGAGCCCGAGGTAGAACCGTTAATTTTAATTGATCTGGATCCTTTCGGATAAAAGGAAATGTTTAACTAATGTTAAGAATGTTTGAAGAATTGTTATCTAGGACAATAAATGGTTATTATCAAGGTTGTTGCTCGAAACCGGATAATCGGATAACGCGGGTACTCGAAATTTTTAGTATCCATTCTACCCGATTTCGGGTATCCAAAACCGGATACCCGAAATCGGTTCTAGAACCGAATAATTGAATACCTGATACCGAACATGTGGTATACCCGGGTAGTGCGCTGGAAAAAGACGGTTTGTATGTCATCCAGCATTAACTTTTACACTCCAAAGCAATATTTACGACATCTGAAGTACAACAAACGAAACAAGTAAATCATTTTGTTGAAAGTATTTTGTAAACGAACGTCTTTTGTTGGATTCGGTTCATCTGGGAATATATCAAAGTTTCGTCACTTGTTACTGCTTACATCAAGTATTTTATGTGTTTGTTGAACGAAGCGATTCAAACCACTGTTGTGCTAGACGTTTACTAAAATCGTAAAAATCATCCAACAAAAATTTTTACATAAAATTTTAAGTTTTTCACAAAATTGTTTTTTTTTAACGCTAATTTAAGACGTTACCTTCGTATATTAGACATCTTTCATTGGTTTACAAAGATCTCCTAAACATATACTTCTTGTTGCCTACGATGTAGTACTCGTAAGTTATTATTCCAGAAGCAAGTTTACTAACGAAATAAAACAATTCCCTTATGTACATACAACAATAAATTCATAAATATGAATTTATTGTTGTATTATATTTGTCAACATAATCCGTACTGATAACTTTCTTTATACGGGTTATATATACATACTGGGAATTTTTTTAATAAATATTTTTTCTATGCATGTAGGTAAAAGATTTTTTTTTATGACATGCACCATCCATAACTTGCGTGTTATGAGAACTAATATAGAAAATTCTAATCTAACGGGATCAGACAATAGAAGAACAAAGCTCATGAATACACACATAGATTGCTAGGTTAATTGCTTTTAAAGAACATAATTTCCATAAGAAAAGTAAGCTGCACGAGTACAATGGTGTCCATGTAAATTGTGTGCCATTAACTTCGCAAATTCTCTTATAATGAAGAATAAATTATAAATACCACATAATAGTGGCGTGTATATGCCAAATTATAGGCTGCAATTCATATACAGTTACACAATTTTCATTAAAATGTTGCTCCAAACAGTTGAGTGCATGTGTGATTTACAACATAATTGTTATAGGTGAAGTTTACAATAGCAATTAATCAATGAAGAATTTTAACGGACTAAGTAAACTGTTATTTCTAAGCTGTGCGGTATCTATAATTCGAGACTCTTATACAGTCTGTCCACAAAATAGCACTTTCATAGCTCTGTTATTAAGTAATTTTTCGAAAAATAGAAACATGTCAGTTTTATTTTGAAAAAAGCAATTGTTGACGAGAGATTTTTTAATTTTCTGTGAATTAAAATCTTATTTTCTTTCAACAAAAGTGAATTTTCTATTATTTTCTGAATACTGCGATACGCCATACTGTAGGTTATTTTCTTACCGTTTACAAGATATGTACATTAATTTTTTAACATAATATTTTCTTATTGATATGCAAATACTCTAAATTGAACGTTTAAGGTGTTTTTTCGAGATAAGTTAACAAAAGCATGTAAAATATTCAACGCTCAAGTAAAAGGAAACCTCCAAGTCTGAACTAAATCGGATGTTCTAGAACAGCGTGTAATTTACGATTTTGTCGAATCAAGTATTCAATATTCGACTGCTGCGAAATCGGAATTTTACGTCGAATGTGGAGAAAAAATGCACGGTTACAGGTGACGCTCCCGGTGCGATGAACTTTATAAAAGGAACGGAATCACCATCAGTTAGAAATGAAAATAGTGTTCTGTCGAAAAATTTCTTAAATTCTGTATGACGTATATACGTAGAAGGTCAACGTGATACCAAATCGCTTATTTCCCAGAAAGATTTTATTTCATGGCTAACCGCAGAGTAACCATTACGTACACATGAAAATCAATTTTTGTTATTTTTAAATTTTCTTAATGAATAACAATGTGATTGAAGTTTGTTGTTTATTTTTAGATATTAATAATGCAGGGGCGAACATTCCTTTACATCCGGTCAAAATAGATAATGAGTTTTTTTAATGGAAAAGTATAACAACGCACACATAAAGATTATTTCAATAAAATATATTGATACTTGACTGTGATATTGAAAGAATTAAAGAACTATTGACAATAGAAATTACATGAATGAACGTCATTCCTAAAGCTCCACCATAAGCTCTACGAGGATGGTATAAGCAATACTCATGTTTGAAGACAGATGGTGCTCTGTGTCAAAATCTGCATTATTGGTTCTGAGTACTAATCTTTAGTTGACGTTTGTCAGAGAGATTCATCCTTTGGTGATGTTTTGAGAGGTGTTGAAAGAGAGCAAGTTTTTGTATTTGTGAAATCATAGGAAAAAAAGCAATACCGGTCTTATTCAATTTATTTTTTGTTGGGGAAAACGAGTGCAGAATTCAAAGAGAAGTTGGATGCAGTTCACAAGGGCGCAGCCATCTTTTTTTTCCGATAAAAAAAAATGGCTTGGCGCAAGGTTCACGTCAAATGAGGAGGCCATTGCCGAAACAGATGCCGGTTTCGCAGAGTTTCACAAATATTATTATTTGGATGGCTTAAAATAGTTGGGATATCGCTGTTTCTAAATGAAAAACAATTGTGTTGTCTTCCTTAACACATATATTTCTTCCATAATCTTCGTAAAACGATAATAGTATCAAAATAGGATGGAGAAGACTAGTGTAGCATATTCATGCACTTTTAGAATACTTTTACACTCTATATACAACAAATTTAGGAATTTTGCACGCGTCTCTTTCCGATTGTAGTAAAATTACCGCTCTGTAGTGGAGTAGTGTAGCTATACTGACGCTTGTCCAAAATAGAGTGTATTTTCTTATGGAGGTTTAAATTTACTGTCACACTATGACAGCTACATATTATAGCGAAAAGGCTCCTTGTATAAAGAAAGCAACTACATGTTATAAGTGAACTGCTACATAATACATATAATTATTCAACTGGACAGCTTGCTTCGCTGTTACCGGTAGGAGTGGCGAGGATAAGTGATGAATTTAAACCTTCATAGGAAAATATATGGAAGCCATTTGGGGGCAGAATCCGCATGGCTATATTACTAAATGGAAACGGATGATGGATTGTAGCAACACTAATTCTCTGAAGTTCGTCGAGGGCCTTGACATGCAATTCGCCGAAATATGGTACTCTTAGAGAGAACGCAAATTTATTTTATCTTTCTTCTTTGAGTTGTGTAGAAAGTATATTTTATTTCATGAATATACATGTTTAAGGAAGAGTGGGAGAGAAAAGATATCAATAGAAAAATAAAATAATACGTTAAAATTCGATTGCACAAGAATGGGAAAAATGTGCCACTGCATATTCAATTTTTAGCTGTTAATCGAATTCAAATTTTCGGCTTTCGAATTTTTTGCATTTTCTCTCATTTTGCATATATTATGAATGTATAACCTTGTTGTTCTGATGCGTCTTTTGTTCCAAAATGAACCAGAAATGACCGATCCAGAGGCGTCCTCTTATTATAAAATAACCAAGTGATTATAAACTGAAATAATTTGCTTGATTAGAAAGTAAAGCAGTTCATCTGAAAATGAAGTGATGTCAGGAAAAGAAACACTTATTTCAATTTACCACAACGTAACTAACCAACAAAATCAATTAACTTGTTCAGCAATTACACGGAAACTCGGGAGTATTTGTAAATGGAATGCCAAAATAATTATATGGTGATTTTGTATCAATAAATGTTCAGTTAGTAGGACAAAAAGAGGACGTCTCAGGTTCAGAAGTAGACAATTTGAGAAGTTTTGTAGGCCCCGCCCGTCACGTTTACAAATCGGGCTCGTCCTTTATCTCAACATCTTGCAACGCAGGTAGATATCATATTCTGTTGCTCCTAAAACAGTAATTCACTTTATTGTTATTTTTTTAGATTGAAACGTTTCATTCATGCTTTGGCAATTTTTCTATCTATATCACTGGCCAACCAACACGTTTTTAGTTGGTAGTTGGATTTCTGATGGATGCATCAGCTATCGTTTTTGTTTGTATTGGTGAGACCACCAAATATCACATTTTTCTTCCTGCTTTCAAAGTTGGTGGATGGTAGGCGGGGTAGGTGTCCAAACGTCAGTTTGATCATTACTATTATTTCTTTCATGTTGACATGTCATCGTAAAACCATCATTGCTGCAATTTATGTTGGATAAAAGAACGAGCGTAAACATTCCTGCCAGACCAGACTGGCTAGGCCCATTCACGCCTCTATTCAGCTGCTAGTCATAAAAAAATAAAATAAAGTACCTAGCTTTTGATTTTTCAAATTTGAAATATGTACACATATTATTAAAAATCATTTATTCTTATGTTACGATAAAATTTTTCATTTCTGTGTTCACTTAATGAGCAGCTATGGTGGAGGATGTTCAGAGATAAAAATATAGAGTATACGCATTAGAAAAAAAGTTTAGATAGCGAAATTAGCGAAGGAAAAATTAAATATTTGAAAATTAGCTGACGTGACGTGAAGACAGAAACGCTATACATAGCGATACGAAGATATAAAAACTGAAGAGGTCAGAAGCTTTAAATATCTGAGAATCGTGATAAATAGTAAAAATCAGACCAAAGAAAAAATCGCGCAAAGGATAAACGTCGGATACATTACCCTTACCAAAGTAAAGTCTGTTATGAGAAGGAAGAGAATCCGCAAGAAAGCTGAATTAAAACTGAAGATTTTTATTGGAATATATGCAAGGTTTTTAAGTTGCTTACCTTATGACTAACTGTAATTGTCGAAAAAACTAATCGCACACTTTTTACGTCATCACAAATTGTACCGATTAAATGTAGGACCTGTTACCATTTCATCCATGTACTCGTATACTATTCAAACGCTTAAAATGCATATTTGTTAGTAATAGGAGGTATTTGCGACAAATGTGACCTTCGTTTCTTCAATGTAATTTTTTCTTACGCTTGAATAAACGAAATCGGTAATTATCTCAGATCCATTGAAGTATTGCAAGTTTGTGACTATTTGTCCTAAGCTGTGAAAAACTATGAATAGCCTAAGGATCAAACAGTATTATAGTTTCTTGATTACTCTTGATGATGAACCGTAAAGGTCGAATTGTCACAAATATTAGCTTTTTCGACCGCCTCTACACGTTTAATGCTCTACATGAAGTATTGGCTAGCATTAAATGTTATAACCTATCCATTAAAGCGGAACATTTCAATACATAAAAGATAAAACATTGGTGGATAAACAAATAATAAAAACGTCAGTTTTGATTGCGTCTATCTGCTTTCTATGAAGCTATTCGGAAATTATTATAAATAAATTGCAAGGACGAAAAATGACTTTTTCTTAGGGTTTCTTTTCAAATAGTATTTTTTAAAGTTGAGTCTACATAAGTCACTCGATGCCATGTGTTCTTCACAGCTTCATAAAAGATAACTTATGTCGGAAACTAAACAGATTCCAAATTTGTAAATTTTCTTCGAATGGGCGAGTTTTCAGAAAAAGGCAAAACTTCCGGTTTTATCGGAAATAATACAGACTTAATTTTCTTAGATGGATTGCACTAATTTTTATGTTCAGCAATTAATTTGACCTGAATCTGGTCTATTTTTGTTTTTAAGCTAACTTCCTAATGTTGCAGCTTTTTATAATTTCTGTGTTGTTAAGGGTTGAGCAATCACTGTAACTGAAGGTTTTGAATTTTACCAAGAACATACAGAAACTAATCCAAATTTGAACACCTTAGATAGAAAAGAAAACAGCATGTCTGAAGAAGGCCAGGAGAAAGATACAGTCTCCATTGTGCTCAGTCAACTATCGGTTTTTTTTGGCGAGGGATAACAGCATCTGGTGTTGGAGTTCTTTGGTGAAAATCAAAGACTGGTTTACCATAAGGGCTACGCTTCCTGAGGGCTACGTTAGCCTGAACTCAATGCAATGATTCCAAACCTGCTAACAGAGTTGTGAACAACAATTTGCAAGGAAAGTGAGAAGAGGATCATGCAATGGTCGTTCACAAGAACCCGGATCTCAATATAATATGGCTTGCTTGGGATTATTTGCATAAGAATAACATATGATATTTGTACATGATTTAGCAATATATCCCTACCAAGACGAGTATCTTGTGAGCAATAGGTGGCCACTGTATTTTCTCAACTTTTATTTATTGTTTATGATTTTACTCCTTTAATATACGTATAATAACACGTAAAAAATGTTTTCAAAGTATTTCATCTTATCTCATATAAGAACTCAGTCGGTAACATATTTATGTACACATGTATTTTCATGCAAATTGCTAAAAGGTCTTGCAATAATATTTATAACGAATGCTTCTTCATACAATAGCAATTTTATCTACAAAAACAAGGATAATCATTATTATTTTAATTATAGTAGAAAATAAAAAATGTTCGGCACAACAAGGACTGAGGCCTTTATAATGGACGACGATATTACAAAAAAGTATTTATCTGAATTTCATTGGGAAATCTGAAAACATGTCCTACTAATAGAGTTGCGGTACCTCCAGTAAAAATGTAATTCAGTATTTTGTTTAGGTAGTGTACTTCCAGTACTTTGAAACTGCAGGTACGAGTACTTTTTTGGGAAAAAATATGTAGGTACTTTAGATTTTTTATTCTAAGTATTTCATCCTAAAAAGTATTTCCAGTTCTTAGGCCAAAATAAATCCGCGGTTTATATGTTTTTAATGTTTCAGCAAGTTTTAAAAGTTGCGACCAGGGAAACATCCTAAAAATTATGGGATACTTTCTTCCTTATCGTACACAAAATTAGAAAGAATTAATCTTTGTAGTAGTCCAGCAACTGACTAAACCAATGCATATTTTTAGATCTTTAGGAGTTTTTTTTTACGCTTGAATCAAAATTTGTAGCAACCTGCCTGTTCAGTGCCATACAATGCATCAAATCGAAGTACATTCAAAACAGAAAGATTTATTTATTGATTTTAAAGAAGAACCTAAGGGTTTCCTTTAAGGGAAAGCCATTATGAATTTGAAATAATAAAATAATCTACATAATTATAGATTTACCATAACAGTGTTAGACGATTGCCCTCCTACAGTGAAGAAAATCTTTGCGGAATAAAATTCAATGTGGCCTTCTTCAGCCCCTCTAAGACTTAGACCTAGACGATATGTTTTAGGTGTCACAAATTTTGAGAATTAAACTTGTATTGGATTTCGTTCAAGCTGCTGTTTGTTTTTAGGTTACTTTTTTTGTTTTGCTGAGATTTTCGATTTTTAAATATAAACTGATGCATTGTAAATGAAAACTTTTTAATTCTAATTAGAATCTACAGTTATTATGCCGCTCGTTCTCTTAATAGCCCCAAGAATGTATTAGTTAGAAGGGGAAGAATTATGCAGTTTGTTTATCCCAGTTTGAAGTGCTTTGATGATAGAAGAATAATCTTTTGCTTACTGAAGGGCACTGAAAGTAATTTATTATCATCTAAATTATGTCAATGTAATATTTTTAGTTCATGTTCGTACTATGCGTAGGAAAATTTCCTTTTCAATTATCGGAGAATGTAACCAATAATTGAAATATTGTAATTTTAAAATTTTTATTTTAATAAAAAATGAAATATTCACTGATATTCCTTCAATTCTTGGATTGGATTGGAAACTACTCTGAGTAGTTAATATAGGTGGAGTATTTAAAGTAGTAATTACTTTGTACTGAGTTTTTTATTTTACGTAAATGACTTCTGGTACTTTTTGAAATTACTTCGTACTTATTACTCGGAACAAAAATAATTTTTAAACTACTTATACTCCCTACTGAAAGTACTTTTCCTTAGTACTTGGAACTGCTCTGATTACTAATTACTAAAACCTAGAGATATCTGCTGACGATTATCATATTTTTAATGAAATACAACTGTTTGTTTTGTATTGACATTTGAGAGAACTCATAATCCACATTTATGACGCTGAAAGATTTTCCTGTTCTATAAATCATCATATCAGTTAAATAGCTGTATCACTTACTGTAAACACACAAACTTCTACAATAAATTTTGTTTTTGAGCATGATGACTAAGTTTAAATGTAACATGAGTGGAATCAAATGGATTTTAAACAAATCGTGCTTGTACGCCCTAGTTTACAATACTACAAGCAAATGAATAATTTAAGAAAGTTTGTACTGGGTTATAATTTAATTACAACGACTCATATTTGACTTTGTTAACAGGAGACTTAAGGTGAACTAGAACCGTACCCAGCATGCACACATGCACGCCACTAAGCATCTACATACATACTTTCAACAATACCATACGTACCGCGAGTATGGGTGTACGCGATGCGGCATGTTAGGTTGGTTAGTCTGTAATTATACTTGCACACTTTATTGCTGTCTGTGTGTACGCGAATAGTTTAGTAGTTTCCATTTTGTTCGGACAGGTTTATCGACCTAGCTCGGGTATCTCGTGCATAGATGATTTTCAGTGTGCATAACCTGTTTTCTAATTATAAAGGCAATATGAACTATCACACACTATTCCGCTGTGCCAAATGCGCTTAGATACAACGTGAAGTTAATTTTTGAACAAGGAGTTCCACAAAAGGATGCGAATTTTATTAAACGAGAAAAAAAACTGAACTTGTTTTTAAGGAAAACTTCTGTTTGGTAAAAAAGTTGTTGAACAACGATTTATACGCCTTTGCATGCGTTCGAACCAATTCTCGAAATATTTTTTCCACTCCGAAGATCAATGTGGGCAGTGGGACACGAATTCGATAGTTCTCTGATCCAAATAATCAATTGTTTGACGTGCTAAAGAAATTATTTTGTTGGAAGTGTTTTGTTGAATTCGATTCATCTGGGAACACCCAAACAGTTGATTGTTACTTTTCGGTTCAAAGTTCATTTGATTGATGTCTCTTGCAACAGAAATTGATTTTGGTCAAAACATGTTTTCAAACAAGCGTCACAACATCTCAATAGAAAATTTTGAGAATATTCATCATTAATTTAGTTGTAGAATCTTTTCGTTGTCAATTACATTGTAAATAAATTTATGTTAAAACACAAAAGAATATTTCTTTTTATTGCATTGCATTTTGTCCTATTTCTAGTATATTTTTATTTGCATATTTTCCATGGGAATGTGCATATTTAGGCCATAAAATCAGCATATTTATGCGCATGTTTCTCGTCTTTTTGCATATTTCCCCGTTTTCACCTATGACTATGACGCGTGTGAATACCTAGAATACACCTACCGTGTTGTGTGTTTAGGTATCAAAAAAATGGAAACTTTGATCGAACTTTGCACTCTATATTGATTATATATTACAGATACAGAGAATTCCCCTCATCATTCAAATTCATATTTACGGAACTTGATCGGAAGCATTAAAATCCGATGTTCTGGAATTGACCGAGAGACCATAATCTTACATAACAGTAAATGGTCCAGACGTTCAGTCAACTAGATGACATCGGCCGCCGATTGAATTACAAAAAACGTAGATAATGAAAGCAAAGCAGCGGTAGTCCAGTTGGCGTCTTTTATATAATATCTAAGTACGTATTTCTTAAATTGTAAACATATATGTTACAAAACTTTGTATTTTATTGTAGATAATGTAATTTTTTTGTGTTGAAGACAATTGTATTTATAAAAATAGTTTTGAAAATATCAACTTAGCATATTCGAAAAATAATTTCTATCTGCCTACAATATTTCCCGGCATCAATATGTTAACTGTTTTTAATGCTTTGAAGACGTCGTGTATTTTTTCCAAAAATAAATGGCTTTATTGTAGCATAATGCTTTTATCCTTTGTACTATACTCTTAATCAAAGTGCTATATTTAACATTAACTTCTCCAAATTATTTGCAGATTAAACGGCTAAATGGTTATTACGTTATTCACAGCTATCAAAATGCTATTAAATTCATTCCGTCTGAATTCTCATTTCAGTCTCTTCATCATCAGCCGGGGCTTTTGTGTATGTACGCGAAGGTATATCAGATCGTGATCGCCTTTAAACGAAACGTTCTCCGATTCTGTCACGCTGTCAATACGTCGCTTGCAACAAAGCAATTTACATGGATGGTATTATCTTCCCTTTCCCTATAGCCACACACTTCAGGCGTGAGTGTAGTCTGTTTCTCCTTCACGAAGGTTTCGCCCAAGAGAGCTTGTATCTCATTAACAAGTTGTATGGCATCCTCGAGTCTATGTGGACGGGTTTTGAAATTCTCGAGGGCACTCGCGCCTATCATCTACGTCGGAAATTTTGCCTAGTTAGGGCCGGCTAAGTGGAGGATTTTCTAATTAAACATTTTCTTTTACCGCGCTTTTTAAGGGGTTATTAATCTGGTTTATCTATCTTGACCTTATTTTCGAGTCGGAGGAAAAAGTACTACATTTTTTTTGCCTCTACTTAATCTTATGGTGTTGCTGAAGAGTAATCAGCTAATTAAAAAGAATGATTGCAATGAAGTTAGGTTACCTCCACAGATAACAATCCTAAATATGCTTACGGTATGTATCGCCTACATATCAAAATTAAGATTACAACCGTGAAAAATTACGGTTACTAAAAATTGTTCTTAATTACGCAAAAGAGTGGTTAATTAAAATGTATAATTTTGGAAAAGTTAGTCTAGAATTCTCATTTTAATAACATAGGACGGTTTCTTAGTTAATCATTACTGCTATTACCTATCCGAGCAAAATTTGTTTCAGAATCTTACCCATTTGCTAGTCGCAAAACATTTTATAATATGCCTTATTTCTCTTTGTTTTCTTTTAATATTTAACAACGTGTGGCTTTGTTCTCGAGAGTAACTTATAGAGAAATGTGTAATGGCCTAAGATCTGGTGATCTACTTGATAATAGCATAGTGGGGTGTTGCCTCACCTTGCTGAAATCAAATGTTTTCACTTGGTAGGGTCGAGTCGGGTTGAATATGATTTTGCCGATGATACCTGTCCAAACTCGACAAACTAATACCTACAATTTTGTGGATTTCGATTCCATTCAACGTAAAAATTGCTTGGTCCAAAAAAAAAACAATAAAATCAAGAGCTATCTTATTTCCACCCAGCCTATTCATTAACTTTTTGCAGAACTGTACTCTACGATCTGGATCGTCTGCTACTAGTTCCTGGACAAATATCATCACGGATGAAGTTCATCTTGAGGAAGACGTTTCAAAACATATGAGATCACTGATGCTATTTTCTCGTGCAACTTAGCGTGTACTTGATTTTAGATCTTTTTGAACACTTATTGAAATCTATCGTCTTTTAGGAAATGGAGGTTTTCTTTTGCGGTTCAACATGTGCAAGCATGAATTTTCTCGCAAAATATTAGGCAGGTCAGGATACCATGATTAAAGATACCACACAAATTGTCGGTTATAAAGGTTAGGTGTCTTAAACGATATGGTGGTTTTAATTTTTCCGGAACTACATACTACTACCGCACCATTATTGCGTTGTTACTTAGATGGCAATTGTACGGCTGGATAAAGTATATATTTTTTTATGTATAAATTTATATTTACACGTCTTATCCAGGCTAGCCGCATTTCCAGCTATAACATCCGTAATGTAAAAATAAGTTAAAACCAGTATGAGTAACATATTTGTATATATATATTTTTTTTATTTTTGCGACGTAATTTTTTATTTAAGAAAAAAGAAACCACACCTACGGAAACTAATACATATTAACTCGTAGTAATGTTCAATATTTATTTCTCTTTAAGCGCTTAGAATCATATAGTTATTTTTCCTCATAATTTATTTAATATTTATTACGGCGCTTGCAAAACATCTTTGTTACGACTTTATGGAGTGTTGGAGCATTTTAGATACTTTCCAGGTACAGAGAAAATATTAAGCTCAGAATGTAAAAAGAACAAACGCAATAAGTGCTAAAAAATACAATAAATAAACTAAAAAATATTCCGTATGATTTCGGCAACTAAATATAAAGGCTCAAGCAATTTTTAGCCGGAATCCAAATTTACTAACATTATAAAACATTTAAAACTAAACGCGTTCCGGGTTTGGGCCGCGTCATGGTAGGTAATCGAAAACTCGAGGTTTCGCCTACAATCATATAGCACTTCTTCAGGAGTGAGATAGGTGGTAGGCCGCAGTTAGTACGGTAACTCAGCGTGTAAACCACGCCAGATGCAAAACTAATTGATCACGCTAACTCAGCATGTGGACCATGCCAGAGGCGAAAACCAACTTGATTTTCGCGTCTGGCATGGTTCACATGCTAAGTTACCGATATCAATTGAATTCCGCTCAATTAGTTTATTAGTTTCAGCGCTGATGTGGCTTGCCACTGCTGTTGAGTTACTGCATTTACTGTAGCCTACCACCTTTCCTTCTCATAAAGGAGCCCCATAGGATTGTGGGCGAAACTCGAGTTTTCGATACCATAACACAGTTCCAACTCAGAACACATTTAGTTTTAACCGGACCTGACCGTGGAAGCGTACGTTATTATTAGAAAACAGATTTAACGAATGCTACGACCATTCAAACCGTACTTCGCTACGCACCTTTAACGAGCTGTGATGTTCAGAGAACTTTTTCTAATTTTTAAGGGCATACTAACTAACAAACCAGTAAATTTTACTAAATAGCATACCACTGTTAATAAGAGTGAGGGAAGTGCACAACTGGGCAACTGCACTACTGATGACGCACACTCGATAACTAACCCCAGGTTTACAGCAATTTGGTGACGTTACTAATCATGATTTTATCCATTAATCATCAATTAAATCAATTAGTGGTTAAAACCAAATATCACTTTGACATCTCCCATTATTCATGCAAAAAGTACCAAGGAAACAGCTGTTATTTGCATAAATCTAACCAGAACATAAAATAGAAGAAGAAGCTTTAAAATGGAAGAGATGACAGTCAGTAGCACACGCTAACATGTTTTTGAGCTGTCGATTGCTCTAAACGTTACTTTAATTATAATTAGTTAATGACGAATTAAAGCAATTGAAAATGTATATATATAAACAGTAATTAATTTATTTAATCACGAATTACATTTTAATTCGAGATTAACTTAATTCAAACTTAAGGAGTGTTATGTAAATTGGGGGGAAAGCTTTATCCCAACAGAATTATATAATGCTGACTCTTTTTAGTCAATCGAATCGCGTCTTATTTCTATTCCGGCTGATTTATATTGGAACAAGCCTTAGATCGTCCTCCACTAGTGATCAGGATATGTTGTGCAAGGCAAGAAATCATTTGTCTCATCAAATTCAAATTCAAATAGTTTGACAAATGTAGTGCCGCTTTACATGTGCTTGAAAAGAATTATAAGAAAATTAATTACAAGAGCAAACGCATTTTCAGTCTTTACACTTTATTAAATCAGGCACGATAGTGGCTGAATAATACTGCAATTCTAGTCTAATTTTTTAGCTTAGTATTACAGTTGCATATAATTCAAACGTGTGTCAACGGGGTCTTGTGGTTTTTGTGTTTGTGACACTATTCGTACATTATTTGATTTTTAGTAATGTTTGCAGTGATTTTTTTTATGTATTTTACAAGCTCGGGTATACTTCTGAGCTTTTGATCATTTAAATTAACTTTCTTTTCGGAAAAGCATTCTCATATCCCCAAAGAAGTGTTTTCAAAATTACAGTTACAGTACTTAAATTCTATTTACAATATTGTAATATCTTCTACAATAATATATGGATTTACAACAAATTCAACCTGTACACAAGTTTCGTGACCTGCATTCTCCAAGGTCAACTTTTTAATATGAATTCAAATATGGTACTTGCAAATATTCGGAGAGACCAGAGAAATTAAACGCGGTCGAATAATAATTACCAACGATCTGCAGCAATAAACCGTATTTCTGTTTGTCTTCTTCGGAAGAAAAGATAGGGCAGATTATACTAAAAACTTGCCTCCTGTTGAAGATAGCAAAAACTTAAAGATGAGCAATAGTGAAAGGTATAATTAAAATACGGAAATATATGCAGTGGAACGGGGATTGCATGAAGGAGTAAGATAGGAACTGCAAGGTCGCAAAGGTGCACGACTATAGAATCTATTTGCATATGAAAAAGTTGTTTTTCGGGCTACAATGTAACCGAGGAAAAAATATTTTGCTACATGGAATTTGCTATCTTCGCTTTATAGGGAATTTGATGAAAAACTATTCAGAAGATGTTTTCGTTATTTCAATGCCTGTATTTAGATTATTTGAAACATAATAATTGCATTCTGTTCGAAATTCTGCCTTCTTTTAAATACCAACAGCATACGTGTTGGTTGTATATACAGAAAATTGTAGAAATAATTGGATGTTTAAGAATGTTCTTTTTAGGTTAAGGTATCGCAATAGAAAATGTAAATCAAGCAATTTTTGAGTGAGTTAAATATAGGTATGAAAATACATTCTCCTATTCAAGAATTTGGTACAAATAACCTGGATTCTTTGGGATTATAAAGGTAAGTATACACTGCACGCACATACTTCGTTACATAATTAGGTAGGCGAACTGCAGAAAATTCGCGGTTTTACATCGTTACATTAGTGCTTCTATATCAAATGATTGTATTTGTACATAGCGTAGCGAAAATTTAGCATTTCATTACAAAAACAAACTTCCTTTTAGATAATTTTATAACAAATTATTTTACAAATACAAACACTGATCATGCGTCCTCAATTTTATCACAACTTCAAAGTATGTTATGTTTTAACATGATAAACATTTATGCTTATGGCTTATGTTTCCTAAAAGTGAAATGTTATCTTTATTTTTTGCTACAGAATTTCTGAACGTGTTCTAATTTTAGATTGCAAAAAATTTCATCATAAGAAAGTTAATTATTTTTGTTAGTAGTAAGTTATTTTTGTTGCTTCCATAGTCCATAGTCATGCCATGGAATAGATTTTATCGTTTTCGTATATGCCAAAATATGAACCTACGGATAATTTGAAAGCCAAGGAGAAATATATGAAACAGCGAAACTACGTACAAATAGAATTCGATATCAGAACGCTGTGAAATCTTTCTGAATTTATGCTAGCAATGACGTGTTCCCCGTGTATGGCCCTCGCCAGCTTTGTTAATAACAAATAACTTATAAGATGCATTCTACAGCCTAATTTAAAAGCAAAACACCACAACGAAAAAATATATATAGACTGTGTCATGGACAGGAGATAGTAAATATTGCAATATTGCCTAGAATATAGTAAATTCTTTATCGCAATCAAACTGCAATCGTTGCCCAATAAATTATGGCTATCACGAAATTATTGTAATTTTGCACATAAAACAAGTAGTAAACGAGAAAGTTAACAAGAACACATGCAGATTGCTTTGTATTTAGTACGATTTTTTTGATTTAATAACAACAGCAACTCTTTTGGGTATGATTTCTACTGACTATCAATTTTCCTTAATATCCTCTATTAATTCTCCTTTACTTTTTTCATCGCAAAATTTCCCAGTCAATTCAACAACGGGATTTTTTTGGGTTGAGATTACTTTTAGCAGATTACGCTTTATGAGACAGAGTATTGTCAAGCGTAAACGTGTATGGACCGTTAATTTCATGTAACCTTCCAATATAAAAGCGACGATCTTTTAAAACATTTTTGTATTGTTTTCGGTATATAGTTCCTTTTACAGAATAAAGTTGAAGTCTGAAGCTTGTACTGTAATACACGAGCGAATCGTCACAGAATGTGAATGTTTTATATTGTAAGTCTTCTTTGTAACATTCACCTTCACGTCTTCTAGCATACATAAATACTGTCTAGAGAAAATTACGTTTGTTATTAAAATAAATATTATTCTTTAACTTTTACCAGTCGTAAACAGTAAAATTCGAGTGTTGTGTTAAACATCGACTGCATATAAGCATCTCCGAACTGTTCGGAGACATGTCATTCTCATCCCATTCCTTTACGATTTGGTGGATGGTTTTGGAGAATAGCACAAGATTGCCTGTTGTATTTTTATTATTATTGTTTTATTTACAACCTTTTTTTAAATGAAATATTTTAAGTTATTTGAAGAGGTCCTAATTTAATAGCCAAAGACATGTCATTAGATGTAACAAACACGTAGACTGAGGAATTTAATCATATAAGACGTATATAAAAGCTCGGAGTATATCTGGCTGAAGTAGTTAATGGCCATAGTTGATGGTATTATGTGCCAACATGTAAATAAACGCTGAAATTCATGTGTAAGATCCGATAAATTGATTGATTGTTAAGGCAAAACAACCCTCGGAAAAATTCTATCACCGCATTATTTCAAATGTGATAAAAAAGAAATTATCAGTTATTCAGCAAACATCCTGGCAATAGCTAGCGCGAGGACATTTAAATTAGTTACGAACATCAAGTCGTTTTAAAGAAACTTAAGGAACTCCTTTTCAGCATGCGTTTTACACCATGGAATAATTTTTTGTCGCGTTTCTTTTTTAGAATTATATTAATTTGAGGATCCTTCAACTTTTCGCAGTTATTACTTATTGTTGTGAAAGGGGAATGAAATCTTTATACACGCAAACGAAGAACTACCTTAGAGCAAGACAAGAACTGCTGTTCACTCTGATACTGGATGAAGCCATAAAGGAATAAAAAATAGTGTTAAAGAAAATGAAGTGGGATATTGAAACAAGTAAAAAATAACGGTGTCGGAAATATGTTATGTGGATGACACGGTCATATTAGCTGGGGATAAAGAACAGAAAAATGGCAATAACAGCATAATATAAAATTGAAACAAGTTCAAAAACTGAAATATTTAGGATTTGTTATGATATAATGCAATAAGAAAAACGGACCAAGAAATTAGAGAAGAATCACAAAAGGAGTTAAACAAGCCGTGGACAGGACTCAAATGGGAAGATGTGGGAAATGTGGCACAAGACAGAAGAGCACGGAGAACGGGAAGGCGCCCACAAAGACAGCTTATTCTACTCAATGACTTAAGGCTCATGGACAATTGCAAAGAGTTGCGACAGTTGTTGCTACAGTAACTTAATAACCGTGGGGTTTGCCAGTAAAGAAAGTGGTACGTAAATCTAGTCGTCTTTATGGGATATAAGATGAAAGGATATATTCTTGATGGTTTAATATACATGGATTTCATTTTAGGTGTAAAAAAATTGATACACGGGCAGTATAGTAATACGTTCAAATAAAGATTATTGGAAATATTTGGTTTACATTTAATATGTCTGTTATTGAATAGATAATATCTTGATAAGAATTACTTGCTTGCAAGAATATTGCAAACTCCGAATCTTCCAAAAATGCACGTATTTTTTAAAAATTGTGAAAACTATCTATTCTATGCATGTATTACTACGTCCCCTACTTGTTAAGTTAAGTTAAGTTTTTTAATAGTTCGAATTTACAAAAACAATCTCTATTTAATACATCTATGAATGTTAAATGTAGAACTAATAGTTGTCAATAATAAGCTTGCAGAAACGAGTACACTTTCCGTGCGCTTCACAAAATTAGCAGAGACTAGACAGACTCGTGTTTTGTCGACTCTCGAGGAAAACAGTTCTCATGAGACGAATAAACACTGTCTAGTCTCAGCTAATTTCATGAAACACAGCTCGTTTCCTCGGGCTTAGTCAATAAACATTCTATTTGTTTCCATCCATCAAGAATAGACCCTTTATTTTAAATTCAATAGAGCCGGTATTTACAATATATCTCAAAGATGAGATACATGTCTCTATATTCACATATGTTTTCTTTTACTGGCAAACACCGCCGTTATTAAATTTTTTACATACGTTTATACGAATCCGTATCTAACTTGGAGTCGTACCAAAGGGAGTAACTTGATACGAAACCATATCGAAGCCAATAGTATACTACTAGTATCATAATACGTAATACGTACAGCATATACGTATCAGTTATTGTGTAACAATGATGCATTATTATTTCATGTTGTTTTATGCATCCTTTTGTGTCTATCTATTTAGAACTCGAATCGCTAATTCGGCGAATGGCGACCGCTTATGAACCGCTCTGAATCTATTGGTGCAATATGAATTATTTTAAGTCATTAGGCTTCAATCAAATCGGCCATCGTTAGTACAAAGAATCACAAAGATTCATTGTACTCGGCGCTACTAGTTTGCTAATTTAACCTATGACGTAGTTTCAAAAATAAAAAAGTTATCAATGGTGCGCACTTAACCTAAACCAATCTGTATATTTAATGCGTGGTCCGCGTGAACCAACACATTGTACTTTGGTATATCCAAAAACGTCCCAGTCATACTTACTTACTATGTTGCTAGATTTGGTGGAATCCTCTTGTTAATATGGTCATCTTTTATAAATCACATCAAACTATTTTGTTTTATTTGAGGATTTATATACATTTTATATCTCTAGTAAATAGAAAAATTCTATTCGATTCCTTTAAGAAATTCTCGATAAATTTATTAAAAATGTTCATCCATTTTTATGATGTAAGGATTAACCCAACAATACTTTTAAGAAATTACGTTAGAGAAGTGACAAATATGCAAAATATAAATGACAGATTAGATGGATAAATTATACAATCATATTGGAATTATTTACGCAAAAGTTGCCAAATCCAACTTTATCCCGGCTTGAAAAGCTACGATTTACTACTCGACTTTATCCGTACACGTCATTAAATGATTCATGTTCTACTTGTAAATGTAGGTGCATATACATGTCAGATTTCCAACTATCGATAGTATATAATAAAAATTATTGGCTTTTTTTTTTGTTTGTTTGGCAAATTTTGCGAAATTAATAAACGTTAGCGTAAATAATCCGATAAACAAGCACAAGTATTCATTATGAACAGACTTTAATCCACTGTGTCATTTCCGCGAAATGTGTACAGAGCATTAGTAGGAGACTGAAGACAACTGCTGTGTACATAGAAACTTGAGAAGTTGCCCACGACCTAAGCACATATCGGTTTACCGTTTACAAATAAACTACGCCGAAGAAGCTTTTTAATAGCTCCCCTGCGTCGTTCTCTAATGCTCCCTGAAAAGCTCGTAATAATATTTACTGCAGTGAAAAGACAAAAGCATGGAAGTGGTTGTGGGAAACTAAGTTCGCAACTATGAACTTAATGCTAGTAAGGTTTTCATTAAAACTGGTTAACTTTAAGATAAGGTGTTTTTGAGATGATCAGGTTCACTACGACTATAATGTTGCTTCTTTTGTTTATACTGCCTGTTGCCATGCCAAAATACGCCCCGCCGTTGACTTCTGTTATCATTGGTGTTGCGCCATCAAAATTGTTTTGAATATACATACAATCCGTCCTATTTAAACGTAACACCAGGCATAATGATCTCATGTAATAGGTCAGTTTTTATTTTAATGGCATCATCTTCTAACATTTGACATTTTATTCGCCCTTTACTAATAAAAAATTTCAAATGGGGTTATGCGATAAATGATCATTTGAAGCTATTTTCGTAAAAACAAAACGTCTCAACAATGGTTACTACCTTATAAATTGTTCAAAATGTTCACCGCCAACATATTCTGGTAACAAACTCCCATCAAGTAACGCCAACATTCACTGTAGCATATCTTAAATAAGAATTGGTAGATATGTCAAAATAAAAAAAAATATATTGGACATACCTGCCAATTTCAAATTTTTAATAAAGAGATTATAAAAGGAAGAAGACAGTGTCAAGTGTGAATTTTATGTTAAAAAATGTGCTGCCAAAAATGGATCTGCCTTAGCACTTCTCATAAGATCATCGTTTCAAGAGTTACAATTTAAAATTGAAGAAAGGCAGAAAAAAATTATGCCCATCTGAGTGAACTTTAAAACCTTTTAGATACAACTGAACCTACGCTGCTACGTTCTGAAACATTGTACTTTATACCGGACTAACGAAGAAAGATGTGGAATACTGGATTACTAAAAACCAGCAATCCTTCTTTCTCAAATTTTGGATAAACTTTATTCACATAAAAAATACTACTGATCTAAATGAACGCAACAATATTTTGTCTCTGTTTAAACGGTATGTAAGTATGTCAAATTGGGAAGCTTATTTTATACCACTTGCTTAATAATTTCATATTCTGAACGGCTGTGTTAATAATGCATATTTATATGCTTCTTCCAATTTTAACATCACCATCTCATGAATCGGCATTAAAGCTAAATTTGGCCCAAAAAAAAAAAATTCTTCTTATATTTCGCAACAAATGTTACGCGAATTCTTAGAACGCTGTATATAACAATATTTAATTAACAATAAGTAATTTGATGTCACTTTCATGACTTTCTAAGAGAGCAACAACTACGAGACCAGATGGGTGTAAATTACTACGGTCTTTCACTGTAAGCAGATACAGCGCAAAAGCCATTCTCTGTGCATATACACACCAAGTGCTCTTCGTCTATTTTCAGTATGTAGCTGTGTCATTGTTTTGTAAAAGCAATCTATTAACTTAACTTCCTTTCGCAAGTATTGCTGCTGAGAAAGCAAGCAGATTTATTATTGGTATTATTGCCATTATTATCAATTTTCAATCGTTGAGGTTGTCAAAAGTTGCGGCCAGGTTGATAGTATTTATACAGACCTGTGCAAAGCACTCCATCGAATAGATAATAATAATAATAATAATAATAATAATAATAATAGTCTTTACTGTCCAACAGTTAATACCATTTACAGGACAAAATAAATACAACAAAACAAAAAAAAAAAAAAAAAACAAAATAAGGTGCTAATTAGGTTAAACAACTAGTCCAGATAGAATAAACTAAATATAAACATAGCTTAAGGATTACATTAATACCAAAAACGGTGATTAGCTAGGTGTTTAAAAAATCATTGCAGCAATCATTAAAATTTCTCGACATGTGATACACAGGCGATCCAAGTAACATGTTTGTCCGGGCTCTAGGAACACTTAACAAAGTACATGAGCGAGTGTTACGTGAAGGTACATTGAAATTAAATTGCGAGAGTAGGCATGGTGTATCGATTCTACTATTAAGTAACTTTAGCAAAAACATAGCACTATATCTCTTACGTCTATCAGAAAGTGACATAAAATCATGTTGCGACAAGAGAGTTACATAGTCAGAACCTCGCTCAGGATAAGTGCCAGATACTCTAAATGTTAAATATTTTAGAAATCTTTTTTGAACCTTCTCGATCTTAAGTTGTTGATACGTGTAATGAGGATACCAAACCAAAGAGGCATATTCCAGTTTGCTCTGAACCAAAGAGAAATAAAGAGTTTTAATTGCTAGGAGATTATTAAAGTTGCGACAAGATCTTATAACAAACCCAAGCGATCGAGAAGCTGATAAACATATTTCAGAAATATGGTCAGAAAAGTTTAGACGAGAATCAAAACGCACACCCAGATCATTCACCCCATCCCTTCTGGAGATTATTTGAGATCTAACCGTATATTGAAACAAAGCAGGATTAGTGGATTTAGTGTAGGAAACAACTGAACATTTGTTTATGTTTAAAGATATCTTGTTTAGAGTACACCACTCATCAATAATATTAATGTTGGTTTGTAAGTTAATACAATCAACAGTATTGGTAATTACGTTATAAATTTTTAAGTCATCTGCATACGCCAAAAGTTCACAATGCAGTCTGCTAAGAAGATCATTTACAAATATATTAAAAAGCAGTGGCCCAAGATTAGAACCTTGTGGCACACCAGAGGATATATTGAATGTAGCCGATGTAAATCCGTTGTAAAACACGTAACCCACTCTATTAGTGAGATAGGAAGATATGATTCTGAGGAGCGCCGGAGAAAATCCAATGGCATCTAGCTTTGTTAGAAGAAGATTATGATCTATAGTATCAAAAGCTTTAGTAAAATCAGTATAAATGACGTCAACTTGTTTGCGTTGGTCCAGTGCTGAAGAAATATACTGAGTAATGTTGAGAAGATTCGTTGTAGTTGATCGACCTGACATAAATCCATGCTGGTGAACCGACAAGTATGGTCTTACATTAACATAGATTCCATTATATAATATTTGTTCAAATACTTTTGCAAAATTTGATAATATACTTATCGGTCTATAGTCACATATGTTTTTACAGTCCCCTTTTCTCTTGAAAACAGGGATTACTTTGGTAATCTTCCAGATATTGGGAAACGTTGACGACTTAATACATAAGTTAAACAGCACTGTAAGTGGACGAGCAAGTAGTGAAGCACAGTTCCTTACGACAACTCCCGGTATACCATCGTCACCAGACGTTAAGTCAGCTTTGATCCTTACAGCACTGCACAATACATCACTTTCCGTAACCGAGTGAATGTTGAAAGACGGATAGAAGGAAGGTGCAACCAAACTAGTGGTTGTTGTAGTGTGAAAAACTCCAGAGAAATGCAGGGCAAATGCCTCAACTACATGCGCAGGCTGTAACAACTCCTCCTGATTGTAGTACATGTGACCCGGAATTCTAGATGTCGATCTCTTATTATTTACAAATGCCCAAAAAGTCTTAGGATTGCTGACAATTTCTGATTGAATGCGTTCCTGATAAATAATGTATGCACTTTCAATTTTGGTTTTAAGAACCCTACGCAATCTTTTAAATTCATTGAGATAGTACTCAGATTTGGTTGATTTCCATCTCTTAAAATATAATTCTTTTATTCCAAGTAATTGCCTGATGCTGTTATCAAACCACACAGGATATTTACGTCCACCCGACCTGACCCTAGGCACACACCGATCGAAGACTTTATATAAAGTGCTATAAAACGCATGTACCGCTAGATCCACATCGCTATAACAGGATAAGAAATTCCACTCAATAGCTGCTATTTCCGAATTCAGCTTCGCCATATCCACACGACGAAAATTGTAGCGTACATTATTGTTAGATGGAAAATTGATAGGTCTTTGCACAGTATCATAATGCATCATTATTTCTAGAGCAGGATGATGTAAATCTTCAGAAACAAACGGGACTACGTCACGGACAGTTTGCAGCAATACAGGCATGTTCGTAAAAACAAGATCAAGCATTTTACCATTGGAATTTAGTACTGAATTTACTTGTCGCAGGTCTAATGCTTCCACAAAATAAGTAATCGCGGCAGTTTTTCCATCGCCAGAGATATCCAAACTAAAGTTAGGAGCGTTAAAATCACCAATTATAATACATAACTTGCCCAATAGCATAATTCCTAGGGCATCGAGAAATGTTTCGTAGTAACCAAGATCAACATCTGGCGGTATGTAAAGGTTAGCGATGTACACCGAGAGATGAGCAATCTGACACCTGCATAGCACTAAGTCAATTAAAGGGGCCAATCTTGAAAGGGCAGAAACATCAACCGCAGTTACATCGATTGTGTCAGTAAAGGCTGAGAGAACACCGCCACCAACAGACCGGCCAACCAAACCAAATCTTCTATCACTTCTATGCACCACATATGAAGAGTCAAAGAGTTCACTGCTGCTAATATCCCCACTAAGCCAAGTTTCTGTAAACAGCACAATATCCGCGTCAATATTACACTGAGTAGAATAAATGCTATTAATTTTAGAGCGTAAACCACGCACGTTTTGATAGCGGATACGCATAACATCACTACTGTTGGACGTAATCAATTTAAAGATTTCCTCAACTGTATAATTTTCGGGACATCATTTACATATTTAATAATAATATTCTTCTCACCAGCGTCCTTACGTCTGAGAAATTCTTGTCTCACCCCACGATAGAAATTTATCTGATAGGGAGTCTTATCCTTAGACAGACCCACCATTCTAAATTCATTAGAAGACTTCAATTTTTTATAATTGCGCATGGCTTTACTAACTTGAGTATTATCAGCGAGTGATAATTTAATCGGTCGTTTTCTGTCTGATTTGGAGGGATCGAATTTTCCTAATCTAATAGGTTTAGGATCATCTAGTGGTACACTCAGAACACTCAATATACTCCGCACAGCATTCCTATCCGCCGCCACCTGGTTATCCCTATCACCATCAACTTCTTCAGGGATATTAAAAAGAATGATGTTATTCTTCCTATTTTCCCGATCCATGACTTCTTGAACTACCGTCTCCATCTCGATCTCATCAGCACACTGTTTAGGTAACACCTTACTTTTTAACACATCAACCTCAGTTTTAAGTTCTTCAACCAAGGATTTAAGCGAGTGAAGATTTTTTAGTTGCAACTTGAAGTCTGAGCAGTCCGAGCAATAATAAGACAATTTTCTATCTTTACTCTTGAGACATTGAACTTCAATTCTCGTGAGACCAGCGCATGTGGTATGTAAGTAATTTCTGCATAAATCGTAGGCAATTTCCTTATCAGGAATAATATCTTTCCTACAGATACCACAAAATGAATCCATAGTAAAAAATAACAGTGAACAAATGGTAAGTAAAAACAAAGGAAAAGGATGCAAACAAGGACACCTTTCACACCAAGGGGCCTATCTTGGTGACTTACTAAAACACACAAGAGGGCCGCGGAATGTACATATAACAATTAGACAAAAACATAACACTTAGGAACAATAATAATGTAGGAAACTGGATTTATATGGTTTTTAAAATGCGCTATTTACTTGCACTTCGAATTTCTTGTAGGAAATGAAAAAAATGAATATTTTATAAATGTTTATAAAGTTACCTGTAGTTTGAGCAGTGCAATATGAACTATAAAAATATAATATTGATATTAATGTATTAAAAACAAACGTATACATAAAATGAATTGTAATTGTAGCAATAAATTCACATTACATACTCAAGTGTAAGATAAGCAAGCACTAGATAATTTTTCGTAAATAACGTAACGAAACGCTGCACGTGTTTCTCCTCGCACCTCACGCCGGATACTGATCATGGTGTTCTGCTGCGGAAGCTGTGTGACTTTGGTTTCAATAAATCCATCATCTGATAATTATGCTGTGGGCTCGGAAAACGTAACTAGATGCGATAGCGTCCGAGATCTGGGTGTATTTTTTGATAATTACCTTATCGTTAATGAGCATGTCTAGTACATTGTCTCAGCAGCCAAAAAATGCTGGGTTTTATTCTGTAATACAAGATCTTTTAGTAATACGCAGGCACTCAGGATGTTCTTTTCGTTGGTACGATACAGGTTGAAATACTGTTTGGAACGCATACTACTTACAAGGATACAATTAAAAAAGCTCAGAAGAGAATTCTTAAACATTTTTGGTTCAGGCATTTACCTATGTTGGAGATTTTCACATGAGACGCTGCTCGACAAATTTTCTTTTACGTCGCTTGAGATAAGACAAGAGAATATATTTGTCATTACGCAGTATAGCTACTTTTTATAATAATCGATCCACCACTGATTTGTTGCTTGGTATAAACTGTAGGGCGTTATTTCTCGCCAGTTTTTTACTTTCTTCCTGTAATTTGCAAGAAAGAAATGTGCTTTTTACAATACAAAGAGTATGACCTCGAAGTCTCCGGTATTTTGAATACAGATAACAAATCGATAAACTACTTGGCCTATCAACAAAAATTTAATCGCCCTTGTTCCATCTCTTGGTAGAAAGGGACCTCCTACCAAATCGAAAACAAGGAATCTGCGAGAGATGACAAATGGAAATGCGAAATGCTAATTACAACACGTATAAATAAAATAATAGCAGGTATATAATTGGTTTGATTCTGTTGAATTGCGCAAACAATCCTTGAGCACTTTGTTGAACAAAATTGACTTTAAATATCGAAGAGGAGACAAAAGGCAAGCATCAATCCAGAAATTTGCGTCATTTTTGCGAAGAATTTTTTTTTTTTTAATATGTGGAGTTCCGCAACAGTAGCGCCAATTCCAATGGGTCCTCAGTTCCGAAGAAGAAACAGATGGTTCACAAGACGATGTTGTTTTATTAATAGAAATAGTTGTTTGTTAGTTTGTTTTATACGTGCATTATACGATGAATATTTGTGTTATATACAATTGAGAACACAGAAGTAGTGGTTAGATAACCTATATAGTTTAAATATGAACGTAAATACTATGTTTGATTTATTAGAAATAGAAACTCTACCAAAATCTGCTTTAATATCACTTCACAAATTTGCATTTTTAAATTCCTAACCTAGTTCAGGTTATATGTTAAATATTCAAGTAAATATATTTTTCATTGTCGGACATTAACCAAATAATCTGCGTTAAAACAAATATAATTTGTGTAAATTTATTATTAAGTTAACTAGTAAACAACACATAAGTATCGGCACCCTCCGCACCACACAAGTTTAATTTATTATATAGTAATATAATGATTAGTCCGGGACGGCCGTTTCGAGGACACGAATGGTCCTCATCATC